>RZIO01000001.1:2109787-2155159 GCA_004338095.1 Gloeostereum incarnatum | reverse complement strand
CATATGACATAATACGCAGAACTGCGGTTTGTCCCAGTCTTCGATGGTTCTCGTCCACTTGGTGTATATACACGGCTTCAGAGGTATTTTTTATCTGCCAGGCCTCACCATCACAATCGTTGAACTCTTCTCATCAGGCGATCACACTACCTTTCAAGTACTTATACCTCTCGCTTCTCTCTTGCGCCACTCTTATGTTCGGGGCCCATCCTATATAGGCCTTTCCGACCGATCTTCAACAATATCTATCAGCCCATATACCCTCCCATTTAGATGTAAATTTCAAGAGTAGTCTATACCCCACTTACAAGAGCGTAAAGCCTATATCCCACGCTACCAAGAACTTTCTTGAATGGTGTGTATCCTGCTCTTCGATTACCACGTCTATGCTCTCTCTCTTACTCCTCCAAGGCTCGCAACGCAACCGCCTGGGCCCGTTATTCTACTGGGTCATTCCATGGGCGGACTCCTTGCAGCAGAAGCAGCTATCGATCCGTCTAATTTCCAAGTTGCTGAGAGATACCCTGGCGCCAAACCCCGTCGCATTGTCGGCATGATCGCTTTCGATACGCCTTACCTTGGTATGCACCCCCACGTTGTCATTAGCGGAATCGCATCTCTCTTCGCCAAGGAAGACGAGAGAACGAACGCGACTGAGAATGAACTCAACGACGAGAGAGACGTACACATTGTCGACGAAAAAGTCACGGATGACTGGGAGTCTTTCAAGAGGAACTTGGATGGTATTGCACTTGAACCCCTCTTATCATTCTGTCCTCACTATTTGTTAGCAAAGGCATCACGCTCTTCCGTGAATCTTGCCACGTTACTCCCCTCTCCCCCTTTACTGTCTCCCCCGAATTCTCAAACCTCCACTATGCTAGGTCCGCTTTCCCCTTCCATACCATTGGGTCTACCACCTTCTCCCATGGTTGATCGTGCGGTGAACTTCCTTAACGAACACTCGAACGATCCCTTGGTCCGTTGGGTACGCAAGCACTCAGATGAGCCCTTTACATCAGGGAAGCGCTGGATCATAGAACACTTCCAATTTGGCTCATGCATGTTTGACCCCAGTGGTCTGAAAACCCGTTACACCCGGCTAGTAGCTTGGCCCGGAGGGATGTGGATCAACTATTGGACCCAAACGATCCCAAAACCGAAAGAACTAGGAAATTCGCATTTTCCTAGTCCATCATCTACTGACGAAGGACAGGATGCCGATTTCGATAATGATATAGCCCTTGTTCAGACCGGTATGGCTGATCGTATGTCTATCAGCACGGGTACAACAACGTCGTCGTCGTTCTACACCGCGTCTGCATCTGAAGCAGGCACTCCATTGGTAGAATCTGGGTCTTCAACGCAAGGCCCACAGAGCAAAGCAGAAGCCAAGGCATTGGAGAAAGCTGCTGGGAAAGCTGTGAAAGCTGAGGAAAAGGAGCGTAAGAAAGCAGCCAAAGAACGGTTAAAGCTACTAAAGCGATCGCAAAAGGAGCATGAGCAGTCGAAGGAAGGGAAGGATCAATCGAAGACTAAAGGGCGACATTTTATCGTCTTGCCAACTGGATTAGGACAAATCCTAGGAGGTGGGGAAAATTGGGAAAAGATATCAATTGCTGGCGCTGAGGACGAAGTAGCAGCGCATTGCGGGCTGTTCATTCGAGAACAGAACTTGGAGTATGATGCTTTCGTGGAGAGAGTTGGAAAGAGGGTCTTTGCATGGTGTGAAAGACTCTAATAGATCAAGTACACACCATTACCATCACAGAACATTGTTGTCGCTAAGGATAGGATAGTACATACTAACACCGAGGAATAAATCACATTGATTAAAAAGGTCGCAATATGCGAAGCGGTGCAGGATTATCACACTCTGGCAGAAAAACAGAGCAGACACACGATATTGATACAAGTCATGGACAACTTTGATTACTTTACAAATATGATTCTTAGTAACTTCGGCAGCATTTAGTACGGACAGCCTAAGAACACATGTTAGCGACATATATACACACTTGGACGATCCATACTAACAAGGGATAACAGGTTAGTTGGGAGGAGAAGAGGAGACGGCAGCAGAGGTGCGAGCAATGGCAGCCAGGTCGACTAGGAGCAAGTGAAAATCAGCATATGCGTTATTAGGAAGGGCGCAAATGTTAATCACCTTCACCGTTCTTCATAGCGTGTTTCCTGAACTTCTTTGCGCTTGCGATTTCATCGTCCGACGGGGTCCTGGTCATACCGGGCTTCTCGACATCGATGGCTAAGGGAAGAACTCGTGTCAGAGGCGAGGCAAGAAGCGAAGACCCTGACGCTGGCAGAAATCTCACCCTCTATAGTTTCCTCTTCGTTCTTGCCGAACTCGATCCCCTCGTCTTCTAACGCGGCGAACTCGAGGTCTCGTTCATCAGCAAGACGTCCCCAATTATGAGGACCTGCTCCGTTCTAAGAACGATGGAGGTAAAGGTCAGCCTGGGTACATGAAGTGTCGTACGACAAGCAGCTAACCTTCTTGTCAGACTTGGAGAGGCCTGACCTAGACTCTGAGCGGTCTTTGATCATAGCCTTGGGATAGGCAGAGCGTTCTGTGCGGGTCATGATTGATAAAAGAGGAGGAGTGTTACGATAGATGATGGTAGTTGGGTGGAGAAGAGGATGGTGAAACGTATCCCTTTTATAGGGGAACGGATAGGATGGGCAGTGGAGCTCGTGACCATAGACCACAGAATTTCTAGTATTGAGATTCTAGACTCAATGGGCCTTTCTAGCTTTCTAGGACCCGTTGGTTTCTTTTCCTACATGACTTGACTTGACTACAGCGCACATAATAAAGTACACGTCGACCTGATTCTCCCAGTAAGTTCGAGAATAATCAAAGAACAATAAATCTCCGAAAGGCTTGCAGGACCGCGATCGAAATGCGGGGAAGCGTGAGACAAATGACATAATTCCACGTGTGTCCCAAGGAAGTTGCCGAAAGACCTTAGAATGCTTTTTGACTTCTACTCGCATACACACTGGAATGTCGGAACTTTCTAATAGCCTTAAGCTTCTTCTCCGTGACTCTGACGAGCTAAAATGTACCCTAGAAGCTTTCATCGCACCTGCAGACTCCGGATCCGACTCCACGGCCACTCGTTTAGCAACAGACCCTACTTCCTCGAGCTCAGTACAGGATGACCGGAACAAAAGGATCATTGCTGTATTGTCCCATAGAGATCCTGTTGATAGACGTGAAGAAGGAAGGTGGGTGGAACTTCAAACACGACAATTGCACTGTATCGACTCGGATACCTCTGGTCCATCGCTTTTGTTGAGGAACAGAAGCGATCCTAGCAATGGCAACTTATCTGACTATTTCTTCTTCAGTGTCCTTATTCTTATGAGATCGCCCCGCGATATTGGCTCCCCAATAGCCGATGACTTTGAAGTGCAACGCGTTTTTCCCATCTTTGGAGATTTTTCCATGTCTATGGCCCAAGTGAAACGCGAAACAATGGATCTTCGAACTGTTGTTCAGGGTTCCAGATCTGTCGTCGACCATCCACGCTCTGGTACTTGCCCTCTCCTGTAATTCTTACGGTCATAACATACCCTGCTTGAGTATAGACCTGAAAATCACTATTAACCCTGGACAAACATTTAAGGGCCATGACAGCTTAACATTGATCACCCATGATACTCAAGGACTCAAGAGTGTACTGGCGGAATGCAAGCGCCTCAAGGAGCTTTCCGGTGCTTAGTTACACTAACGAAGCATCGTCCATTGTCTGACTTTTTCCTTTATTCTAGGTGAAGTGACGGTTGATGTAGTTTTCCCAACGCAGACATTTTCTTGGCTTGCTCCTTACACATCTAAGCATTCCGCATTCCATTTCTGTAGGCTTGCCGTACCCAGGGTCATTCATGATCTGATTAGAAACCACACTAGATTCCTCGACCCCCCGAGATCTCAGAATCCTTAATTCTCCTCTTCATGCTCGCCTTTCCCCCGCTACAGCAGGACTTTACGGCGATGATGCCAATGATACATCCCTTATCCGGGACGATTGGATCCTTCGTCGGGTCAGAAGTCAAGGTAATAAAGGTAGTCGGAGGTTGAAGTGAGTCTTCTCTATGGTGTCTTTCACCGAAAACTAACGTGTAGTAGCATTCGCGTAGGATCATTCAATGTAAACGGGCAACATCCCTCTCAAGATCTAGCAGCTTGGGTTCGAGGATCGTTTGCCGGGTCAAAACAAATACCACCACTGAAAGCAATATCCCCGCTCTCGCTAGGAGAAGTACTCAAAGATCCCATAGATAACACCCTATGTAAGGTAACCCTAAGGTAACCCAGATGACTAGATACCTGACTTAACATGCCCTTCCTCTGCAATATAGGGCCGTCTTCAATATGCACTAATAATGTATCCAACGCATCATTGAGCACCTCCATCTCATCATCTCTGCGTACTCCGACGCAGTCTATGACCCATCCCTCAGAGTCTACAAGCACAAGTACCTCTGTCGACCCACTGTACCCAGATGAACCAGACCTGTTGGCCCTTGGCTTTCAGGAGCTCGATCTGTCTGCCGAGGCGTTGCTATATTCCTCAAGCACCGCACGGGAAGATTTGTGGTGTCTAGCTATATTTGCTGCTCTGGGAGAACGTGCGGAACGGTACGAAAAAGTATGTCTGACGCAGAAATACAAGACAACATTATTGACCTCTTGTTTAGATAGTCTCCAAACAACTGGTCGGAATGTTGTTGGTAATTATCACGAAGAAGTCACTCAAGCGCTGTTTTTCGGACATTAAGACATCTGCTGTCGGCTCTGGTATCATGGGTATTATGGTGCATTTATTTACGCCGTTCTTATATGCGCCATTGCTCATTCTGTCATCAACAGGGCAATAAGGGAGGCACTGCTGTTCGCTTGACGTTCACGCCACCGGTAGACGCGAAGGAGTCACTCTCTGGCCCCACCGTTCTCACCTTCGTGAACTCACATCTGGCTGCATTCGATGAGATGTTTGAAAGGCGAAACGCGGACTTTCATGATCTTTGCAAGAGATTGGCTTTCGATTTCCCTGTTGGTGGTTTGCCTGATGTCCAGAGTGACGCACTACTAGAAAGAGTTGGTATCTTTGAAAGCGATGTCTTGTTTTGGATGGTACGCTTCTAGCCTGGTGTTGTTCACATATTGATCACTCTTCGATTCCTTTCACAGGGAGGTAAGTCAACTCTGGGAGGACACTTGGGGGATTATCCTCACGATTCCGCGCCCGCGCCCAGACTTGAATTATCGCATAGATCTTCCTGACGCCGATATCCGGAGCATCCTGTCGTCTGACAACTGGGACAGCAGATTTGAATTGTTGCTGAAATATGATCAGGCTAGTGCTAGGTGCTAGGTCATGTTACGCTACTGATACCTGGTGGTGCGTTCTCTTTGCAGCTGCAGAATGCGCGCGCCAGTAGAAAAGCTTTCGATCCACTTTTGGAAGGTCCGATTACTCACCTCCCGTAAGGCGGAGGATCAACCGTACTCATCCTCTATCTCACCATCCGTCTTGTTTCCTAGGACCTATCGTTTCAGTGTTGGGCTCCCGACAGACAGCTTAGGCTATGACATGAAGTAAAATCTTCGTTGTGAAGCACCTTTGCTCGGTACTGACTCTTGATTAAGGCGAAGGCCAGCATGGACTGATCGTATCCTTCATGTCTGTTCTCCGATTGCTGCCTGCGTGCAACAATTATCGTATAGAAGTCACCCCGAAATCACCCAGAGTGACCACAGGCCCATTTCGGCTGACTTTATTCTTGATGTAAGAGTAGTATGTAGTACATGCTCTTCAAGGTCTAATTGGTTTGACTTCCAGGTGGATTTGTACGACCAAGCGTACTGCGATGGTATCGGAAGGAAGTTACTCCGGGATCTCAGTACAATCGAGGAGTCTCAGCATCTCTCGAAGATTCGTGTAGGCACCTCAGCGGTTAATCTCGGACGTCTTCGACATGGGTACTCGACTGTCCGTAATTTTGCCATTGAGAATGTTGGCAAGGTCTATTCTTTTCATCTTCATCAGCTGCTGTGTTTGATTCCTTGCTGAAACTAGGGACCGTGTGTCTTTCGATTCTTGGCCCTAGAAGCAGGGTCTGACTCCCGTGAGGCACCTCTTCTATACATTTGACGGATTCCTTGGCTGATGATGTAGACCCAACGTGGATGTCAATCGAGCCTATGGCAGTGCGTGTCGCCTAAGGCTGCTGGAGACAAGTACTTGATGAATCACAAATTTACAGGGGTTACTACTCTCCGACGAGCGCCTGGACATTTCTGTGACCGTGTTCATTGACGATGCCGCGGCCGCACGGATGAACCTGGACTCGCCCCAAATCAACCACACACTCATTCTTCACGCTGGATCTGGAAAGGATAGTTTTGTCGTAGTTTCAGGAGTCTACGGTGACCGTTCTCTATGTTAACTTTATCGCTCTCCTGACTATGTCTCAGAGTATACCTGCTTCGCAAATTCGCTCACACGGCTCACCCGCCTTCCAGGTCCTGTGCGACAGCTTGGCTCTCCCGACGACTTGCTTCCTGAATCTAGAGCGATTAATGCCCCTCGTGAGATCATGCGTCTGGTCAACTGGATGATGACCACCAACAGCCCTATGGTGAGTCGGT
Source organism: Gloeostereum incarnatum (assembly GCA_004338095.1). Taxonomy (NCBI): domain Eukaryota; kingdom Fungi; phylum Basidiomycota; class Agaricomycetes; order Agaricales; family Cyphellaceae; genus Gloeostereum; species Gloeostereum incarnatum. The sequence continues at coordinate 2,148,480 of RZIO01000001.1, read as the reverse complement.
TATAACTCCCAGCCATGCGCCACGATATATTATCAGTTGTAGGATGATGTGTTTGTATCACGAGGTGATGCCCTCATTGTTGAGAAAATCCGAGAGGTCAGTGCTTTAACCACCATGACTATACACAGTAGTAACCCCCACTGCAGTGTCTCGATACTGGAACAGATTTCCCTTTTTCTCAAGATGACGCCAATGTAGCGATAGCTTTCGGAGACACTCTTCTCAAGCTTTTGGCTTCATTGACGGAACCCATTGTGCCCTACTCGCAGCAAGCACGGTGTACCCGAGTTACAAGCCGTGACGAAGCCTTTGAGGTCAGAAGTTTGGTGCCAATATTGCTCTGTGTATCTGCTGACATTGGATGCTACAGATGCTTGATGAGTTTCCGCCAGCAGCCGTAAACGTGCGTGTCTCCCTAATTCTAATTGAGCAGTCTCGTTCTGACGGGCCTTAGGTTTGGATTTCGGTCACGGCGTTCTTGCACTATTTAGCGTCATGTTCTTCAGATCCCAAGGCACGCGCCGTTAAACTAGGTCAGTCAGGACCTGACATGTGGCCAGAGCTGTCTCGCTGATTCAATCCCTCCTACTCAAGCCACAGTGTTTACTCCAGTTCTTTTGCGGGATGATCCTGCTGTGGCGCCTCCAATTTCCCCCGTCGGTAAACGACAATTCATTCTTTGCTTTGTAGACTGAAAACTGCAGAGAGAAACCGCATCCCATCTTTATTCTATTAACATTACAACAGCTAGATCGTACATGTTATTCGACTATACCATTTTTCATGCAAACATTTTCTTGAATGCCCTCTTTTCCTTATCGCGCTTCTCTTTCTTTCGCTGCTTGGTATTGGCAAGTGCGCTCGCGATGGCACCATCCTCAGGGACCAATGCCAGAGCTTGCGCAAGATCCTTCTCTGCCTCATCGTCATCCTTGAGGATGATGTGCGCTAGAGCGCGGCGGTACAGGGCTTTCGCTGCCAATAAGTGCAACATTTAGTTCAATAGAAAATGATAACATAGAATCGACCAACCCTTGTCAGCGGGGCTGAGTTGCAGTTTGTTGAGAGCACGTGTGGCGGCCTGTATGGCGACTTCAGCCTTTACCGAAGAAGGAGGCTGAATTCGGACGCCAGCCAGAGCAGAATTCAACAACAGAGGAGAAAGCAGCGCATCGAAGGATTCCTTCCATTCCGGAGGGGCGTCATCGGGAATAACAGGATGAAGATCCAGATAACGAAGGGATTCTGAAGAGGAAGTGAGATCAGAATAAACTTCCAGCTTGGTCGACCCAAGACATGACACTAACTCTGGAATTTGTCGAGGGCAAGGCTCACTTGGCCCTCTTTGAACAATTTCGTGCCGATCGCCCTGATGTTTTGGGCCACTTCCAAGGCGAGTTGAGGGTTATTTTGCACGTCCCGATCCTCGTCCTCAGGGAAGTCTTCATAAGGGTCTCCGTCAGTTCCTGCCACATCTTCCGCAAGACTGGGATCATCTGACGGCAGAACGCCACAGTCAGCAATGACGATTGGGTCCTTGGGCGCGTCGCCGGGCAGAGTCGGATAGTTCTCGATCTGACGGACTAGAAGGGATGCAAGATAAGAAATGGTAAGAATATGGACAAATGCTTATGGCACTCGCCTATTGACTTCCCCTTGATAACTTCTCCGAACACGACGTGTTTATTATCGAGATGTGGGGTTTTGCTGACGGTGATAAAGAACTGAGAGCCATTAGTGTTGGGTCCCGAGTTGGCCTGATAAAAAATTTTAAGATCTGAAGAATGGCTGCATCATGAGAAATACGGACCATAGACAGCAAGAATGGCTTCGAATGGGCGACGGGGAATGCTTCATCCTCGAATTTCTCGCCATAGATACTCTCGCCTCCAGTGCCTATGTAGATCGCATGTCAGTAGGAATTCTAGGACACGGTGGAGTCAGCGCGAGATGGGGGGCGAGTACCGTTTCCAGCCGTGAAGTCGCCACCCTGGCACATAAATCTGCCCAAGTACAGAGAAAGAACATAGAACCTGGGGTTCACCTGCAGATACGATATGGCTACTTACCCCTTGATCACTCTGTGGAAGCCGGAGCCCTTGTACCACAGAGGTTTACCACGGCTGCCTTCTCCCTTTTCACCAGTGCATAGTGCACCTGCAGGTTCTTTCGTTCAATATTCGCATGAGCACCGAGGATAAAAAACATACGGAAGTTCTCCGCTGTTTTCGGGACGAGATCAGAGTATAAAGAGAACACGATTCTTCCGATGGGTGAACCCGCAATAGTGATGTCGAAGAATACGATGGGACGTTCTGTCGGGCTTGTCATTGTATGCTCAGAAGTACAGGGTGTCGACAATCCTAGCTTTTTATGTAAGTCCAACTCAACTTTCGAGAGGTTTCCAATCAGTTCTAAGGACCTGCCCTAAAGTCCTCCTACACTAACAGTATAGACTAAGCAATGACAGTAAGCATCCATGTATCACCGCAGCTTCCCATCCAAAGTCGTCTCACAGTTTTTGACGAAGCTATGTAATCAAATTTCGTTGGCGCATTGGCATTGGCAATCTGCTACTGCACAGACGTCGTGAGCTTGTAACTGAGAACCAGCACTGTCTTCTCCGAAAAACCACTCTAAAATATGTGAAGCATGGCCACCATGTCGGCAACTCTGACAGATAACAATAGCATCGTCCATGGTATCTGTACACTTAATTGAATCAGAGAAATGTATTTATTAGAAACATCCGCAGTTTCCTTACCTTTATAAGGCGAATGCAGAAGGCTCGTGTCCCGGAGAGGGTCTTGTATGATTCCCAGAGTCATTAAACATATAGAGCAACGCGGGAGAGGTCGATGACAATGAGGACACCATGTGGGCTTCTCAGACACCACCTTATCTTGGAAAGGATACAAGTTCTTGTTGCAGTAATGGCATCGAATGAGGATCTGACTTGGAACTCTCCAAATGACTGGGGAGAGATCACCACTCTGAATAGCACCCTGCATGATCTCACCACGTTCCACGTCGAACGCAACGCGGAAGTGGTGCAGTTTCCAGCCATCGAGAAGCTCCCGGTATGCATCCACCCACCTTTCCGCTCGAGAATCCACAACTTTCCAAGGAACAACACAGGACGTTAAAATGGCTGCCGTTTGGACGTCGCCCGTTCTGTCGACGTATCCTTGAAGAATATCTAAGCCGGGCTTCGTGAGGCCAGTGATGACGAGGGCATCAATGTCTCCACGTGCGGTAGAACGATCTTTACAACGCCGGAGGTAGGACGAAAGGGCCTTGTCGTCTAGGAAATTGAAGGCGACTGCGAGACGCTCTCGAAAAGGAATGATCTCTTCCTCCAATACGTCAGTCCAATCTCCCAACGTCAAGTGAGTGAGCATAGCACGGAAATATGGATCTTGAATGCGAACTATCAGTCGCTCAGAATGTTCCCTTAGATCTGAGCTCCTGGATGCATTCACAGTTCCAAATGCTGCCAGGGTGCCAGACATCATATGGTGCAATTCATCTGAAACGGGATATGAAGCAAACATTCGAGAATGGCAATGATGGAGCATACCATGGCTCCGCATCAAGACCTCCACGGCTTTAGAGATGTGTTTGGTAAATACGAGCCAGCAAGCCGCACGTGAGTATTGTCCATCCTGCTCCCATCTGCTCCCCGTCAGCATGTCCTTCAACATCAAGTGTCAAGCCCACCTTCGGATATCGCTCATCAGCTGTTCTTCTTTGAGACTCCAGCCCACAAGTTGAAGCGCGACGACTCTGTGCAGTAGTTTGTTTGTAGATACTGTGGGTTTCCACGGCGTCCTACTCATCCCCCTTCTTGAGGACAGAGCCATAAGAGCCGACGAGAAATTTCCAAGTCCGTTCGAGAACTCTCGTCCTGAGCCACGGCGATAGTGCCCGTGGACATCAGGTAGATCCAATAGCTCGCGCTGTGAAGCTATATTATCATCTTCAGTTTCAAGTCTCGTTGGTTGCAAACCATCCCAGATTCCCATTAGACCTTCAAAAGAGAAATCAAAGCCATTTAACTTAGCAGTGGGTTCGCACAAATAAACCCGAGAATCTTCAAAAAGGATAAGGGGATAACCATTGCCCGAAAGCTAAATGTCTCACGAGTGATCCAAGTCCATAACTCTGTCAAGTGACGCATCGCTTCATCCGAGTTATGACGGGTGTCATTGACTACCACAGCATTATGATCGGGCTGGATATCTCACAAAATTCAGCATGATTATCATAGCTGCCAAAACCCGACTCACTTGGCTGATTCCATAGCCTTGTATCACACGTCTCCTCATAGTCATCGATATATCCTCTTGCAAGACGTGAATGATACTTTTAAGGTTCTGTTTGGATGCTTTACTAGAAGTGTGAGCGCGACCTGCACGAGGACGTCCCCGGCCATGAGCGTCCTCTCCATGCCCTGTTACATGATCCGTCGGTCCTCGTGATTGGGATCGGAGAGGAGTGCTAACATGATCGGAAGGTCTCCAATGTGTAGGGTTTGGTCGCCCCGGCTGAGTTGCAGAAAGATTACCTGTCCTAGGCGCACTTAATGTGGCCGAAGGCAGAGCAGGAAACCCATCCTCGTCTCCACGTCCGAAAAGTGCAGGACTAGGAGACTTCGTCTGCCGATCTTCTCGGTCATGTCTGCGCCCCCGCAGTGACGACGCTTCCCTGCTAGCAGCGGATCGCGAGTGTGATTGTGTGTCCGCCTTGGACGGGTCTGCGGAAGGTTTCAAGACCTCCCAAGGCTCCGGAATGTCTCCGTCATCCTCTCGCTTGGACCGCAGGACATAATACGACGGCCCTGCACCGACAGCGAGATCACCTCGCATACTCCAAGTTAATTGCTTTGGGACATCGTGTACGGCATACAGTTCTAAGTCGCCATCCTTGTTGACTACCATAACATTTGAGGTGCGGGAATGAGGTTCCAAAGTAGGAACAAGAGAAAATGATGCGAGGGATGGGCTGAACGTCTTCGCTAAGAGCAGGGCATTAAAGGGTCTCCCGGGGTGACTAGATCAATGCACTCACTCCTCCGCGTGTCTGCTAGAACTAAAGCTCCAAGGGAGGCTGAAGCCTTCGTAACAGGCTGATTAGCTTGTGCAGTGGAGACCGTGGCCGCCCACGGCAAATTCGCCCAAGATCTTCTTGGTTGCTGAGTCGAGACAGAGGAATCTCTAGACTTCGATGTCTCAGAGTCCTCTACTTTTGGATTAGGTGCGTCAATAACATCCCAAAATCTCACATAAGACCCGTCCTTTTCCATCGATGCCAGTGTTCCTCTCCGATGACTTGAGAACTCGATGGCCGAATACGTGGCACTTGTATGGACACGCGCCCCATCAGCTGCGGCGTCTTTCTCGGTAAATGTAAGGAGGGGATGTAAGAGTTTTCGGGCGTCCCATATAGTGATCAGTCCATCCCCGAAACAGCCTATCCGATAGATGTCGAAAGGATCAGTAACTATGCCCTGGACTTTGGAGGCTACGTTCGTGGTAGAGGGCACCGGGCTACGGAGATCAAAGAGACGAAGCCACCTCTGCGATATGCCTGCTAGAAGAAGGTGGCTAGACTGAGGAAGAAACGATAGAGAAGAAACGATTTCAGTGGGAGCGTGTTGCTGAAGTATTCTGTTGTCTGTACGGGAGCCCAAATCGGCACGAGGAATTCTAATGAGTGAGGCTTCTGCGTCGACTGTGTTCATCGCCTCATTTGTGGACAAGGCATCCGAAGAGATTGATAGAGCAGGATATGTAGAATTGATATCCCATACAACAAGACTACACTCTCCTCGCACTTTGTCGAGGCCGACAGCGAGATAGTTTGGAGCCGCGACGCTGAACGCGAGGGCGGTGCAGGAGCGAGATGTTCTAACAGGAAGGGTGACCACAGGCCCGCTAGATAGTGGAGTTCCCTGGCGTGCATATCTGGAAGCTTCGAGACGTATAAGATCGACGCGGCCGGTGCTGTAGCCGACTGCAAGTAGGTCGTCTACAATGGGATCACTAGACCATGCAAAGCACTACGAAAAAGAGCTGTATTATACGATTCAACTAGATCCTAGAAGACGCACCTTCATGAGCTGCAAATCGTGCTGAGATGTAACATGACGGATCTCCTGCAGCTCGGGTGTCCATTGATACAGCGTGATCTGCGAACTTCCACCGACTACGAACTTGTTGGTGTCTTTCCGGGGATGCCAGACAAGACGCTTTTCCTGCTGAGTCGATGGCGCCATGGTGAGGTCTCACGCAAGCTCAGGATTTCTGTGATCGGGTCATGACTAATGTTGATATTCGTAATGATAATAATAATCCTAGGATAGGTCCAAGGAGGTCCAACAGTGCGCACGCCACCCTACTTGAGTAAGTACACACATATTCTTCCAAAAAAATAAATACATCTATGCTACAGATCAAGGGGGTATAGAGGGTAACATGAGGACATACGGAAAACACGATCATATAAATTAATCTGGTAGCTTCTACACAGACCATCATATTCAGACAAACAGTGCTGCATTCTCCAGCCCATGCCTGAAGTCCAGAAGCACTATACTTTGGTCATGCGAGGTGCTAAGAAGGTCAAGAACAGAGGTTAGATCATAGCGTTGGCAAAGGATGACGAGAACAAGGGCATACCTGACAATCCTGGACACGTCGAATTTTACATCGAATATGTGGCTAGTGTGATCTCTGAACTCCTTGATCATTTTCCCTGAAAATCATAGAAAATTTCGGTCAACGTGGAGGAGCCCAGGATGCTTGGTACGAACCACTTTTCACGTCCCACACCCTTACACTCTTGTCATAGCTGGCGCTGACCAACCTGCCACTCCTGGGATCAAAGGCCAGAGCTCTCACGAGAGCTTCGTGACCGACGAGAGTCCTGATGCATTCACCTGTGGCCGCAGACCACAGCTTGATCTTGCAATCATTAGAGCCGGACACGATTACACCGTCCTACGTCCAAAAATTGTCAAACGGATCAAGAGAATAATCAATGTAAGATACCTTGAATTCAATGCACGCTAGGCCCCGATCATGCCCCTCTAGAGTTCTTAGTCGTTGTCCACATTCGATATCCCATAAAATCATCTTTCCGTCGCCGCTTGCGCTGACCTAGGCAACGAAACGATCAACAGAGGCTCTCCTCTATCAAGCGAGCCTACTTACGACTTGTCCTCCTTCTAAGCCTACTGCATTGACCGGCCCTTCGTGGCCGCGCAAGGTGCGATGAATGGTTAGAGTCTTTCGATCCCACACTCGTATTATGGCATCTTTCGAACTAAATTCTTGGATTAAGCAACGCCATTCAATACTAAGCAGTGTCCTTTACTCACCAACTAACTATCCACTTGTCATCCACTCTCAGATCCAGAACGCCACCGCCATGACCTCGTAACACGTCAGTGACTTCCGCTCGAACCTCATGATCATCAGTGTCATCCTCCCAGTCGTTTAGTTCATGCCACGAATTTCCAGGTGTCCAGGCAGTAGGACGTCGTCGAGGCACTCGTCTCGGTACAGTCCATATGCTCCACACACATATGGTGCAGTCGGAAGACCCGGAGAACAAGACACCTTTTCTTGATGTCCATCGCTTAGTGCCTGTGTTATGACGGTACCGTCCGGTGAGATCTTCTGAGGTGGTGACATCGGCGTCTTCCCAGAAGAACTTCAAGCATAATATGCTGCCACTGTGTCCTTGCACCTCTCCATTGCTTCCATTCGTTGCTGTGCCTCTCCCGAAGCTGCCTAGACACCTCCCGGTCTTGGTACTCCACACTTTTATCGTGCGATCCCTAGAACCAGTGATGATGTGTTCTTCACTGAACTCTAGGCAATAAACACTGCATGCAGATTATCAGACCAAAATAATATGATGGAAGGGGTGGGCGCACCTGTCATTGTGTCCAGTAATCTTCGTCATCTTCGGCTCCCATTTCTTATGGGAAGCTTCGGTTTCAGGCTCCGTTGGGTATGAACCTGGGAGCGATTCGGTGGATATTGTGTGCAGGAAGTCAGGAATCCCAGAAGAGACGGGGACGCGTGCTGTTCCTTTCCATCTCTTTTCAAGCTCCCACCGTTCGCGGAATAGAGCGACCCAGTCGATCGTTAGAGGGGGAGAGGATATAGATGGTTCACTTTGGAATTATTTCAGATAGATAGATATTATACGGGAAAAAGAGACGAACGTTACAACAGCGTGGTGTGAAGAACATTTGTCTTGCATGCTGAGCCTGGCTAAATCCTTCTTAACCATGAGAGATCCGCGACGAGCCAGTGCTAGTTCAGATCTTGGCCTATTGGAATACGGACGTCTTGAAGGATTGCGGTCTTGAAGGAATTGATCTTCGAGTCTCTGTTCGCTGATAGACCCCCATCGCCATGCATATAGTTCTCTCCAAATACTGTTATCACTTGCGAGCTTGCGCCAGGTCTTGGAGACACCGAGACAAGTCAAAAGGGTGAGCAGTGGATCGTCTTCGTTCGATGTCGATATTATTGCATTCCCAGGATACGGCGTAGAAAAGAGGAGTGTCAAGACGTGGAGGGAGAGCTCAGGTGGTAGTTGCGCAAGAATATCTAGGAGCAGTCCGGTGAGTAGGTCGATCTAAAGAGGGTACAAATATGCATCTTTACCGATACCGGTGACTACCCTAGCTCTGCTAACACGACTTGGGATATTGTGACCCCAGAAATCGACAGCGACGAAGCAGGCCTCATCATCGATCAGTTCCCCCTCTTCGCCGTCCAGGGGTGGTAGGGACGAGTAGTCGAAGGAAGACTGGAAATCGTCAAACAGATGACTGTCGCGGCGAGGAGAGACCCATTTGGCTTTCCCATTCCTGGAAGAAGCTGAAAATTCGAAGACAGAATGACGACTGGAGGATGCAGCTGGGGAGTTACGGGAGGAGACCTTGGAAGGAGAAGCAACGAGAACATCCCAAAGCCTAGGAAGAAGCGACTTGAAGGAATAGCCTGGAGATGGGTAGCTGAACGATGAGTCTGAGTTGGAAGAAGAAAAGTAGTTCAAGGCGGGTGCGGAGTGTGCCGCTTGGCGTCTTCCAAAGCTACCAAACTTGTAGGGAGTGCGATATGGATAGAAATCTGAGGAAGCACTAGCTTCGTCACGGCCGATGAGAGAGAAGCCTGCGATACTAGGAGAAGGAGAGTTCGGCCGAGGGGGAGAGGAGGCGGCTCTGGCTGAGATGAGGTGAGTTGTAGAGAAGGATTAAATAAAAGGATAATAAACAGATACCAGCAGAAGAAGCGCCAGTCGTTTGATGAGATCCAGATGGCGTAGACTGTCGCTCGCACATCACCGTCCTTGTTCAACCCACGAGAGGCACTGACAATTGACAATGACAATCAACACTCTGCTCCCGTGATCTCTTGATTAGATTAGATAACATGTGGCCTTTAACATCCAACTTGCATCACCTTGGATACAACTCATTGCGTTTCCATCTTCACCTCGAGGCGTGATCCAAGTTGCACAATCGTATCCATACACTTCAGTCCACCAGTCCTCCTGCGTTTCAACCTGTGATCTGAATCCCCATGGACTATCATATAAACAGCTGAGACGATACCTCTGCTCCAACAAACTGCTGTTTACCGTAAACCCCGTCTATACCCATGGTTTAGATGCGACGGCAAGATGCACACCTCAAGACGTTCGTTCGTTCACACGATGTCGTCTCAACCCCAAGTCAGTGTTCCCTCTGTGCTGTCCTGAGATAGAAACCGCGATTCCGTCGATCAATATGGAGCTTTTAGGTTACTGGTCAGGACTCAGACAACCTTTCTTATTCATTCCCTCTCTCTCTTCTGACAGGTACCGCTATGACAGTTGTATCGATTCGTGTTAGCTTTCTCCATCACCACACAGCATTCTAAAACTGCTGCGGGCCGAAACGCAAATGCCTGGCCATTTTTCCATTCAGATCGGGATATTCCAGTCCTATATTGGCACTTGGTGACTATCGTGTAGTGTAGGCAACTATGTCTCACTCCACAAGGCCTAGGTCGCTCTCTTACCCGGACGCCATCCGTCTCCTCTTCCAAGACCAGGCAGTGGTGACCGACTTGAAAAACGCTTGCCATAAGCTTGCGCACATCTTGGTATCCTTGATGGACACTTTCGAAGGCATTTCTGTCCAGATGCACACCTTCGACTTGCAAGGTATCACTGCACCTCTGAAATCTAGGTGGAACTCTATACGCGCAGTGAGCAACGCGGCGTGTGTGGCGGCCCTATGTTGCTCTAATATTTGTCTCCCAGGACTTTGCCAATTTGGTGTGGCAGTTTCGAGCGAACGCCTCCTCCATCTCTGGTCGCCTCAAAAGTAAGCTCTATAGTAACCTCCTGTCTGATTTCCCTAATCGTCATGTCTACCTATGCAAGTGTTCTGCACGTTGATCTTGCCTTTGACACTTCGAAATGCCAATGACAGATCTTCTCGACTACATGTAGAAAAGCTGTCCGTTCTTCGGTCATACATGGATGTAGGGTGTGTCTCTCGTTTGCATGATGATGGGTCGTTGATGCACATAGATCTCTTCTGAACATGAAAGTCAGACAAATTCACTGGCTAGCAGAGCTATCGAGCTAGCGGACTCCTTAAATTTATTCCATACCGAACTCTGCAAGCTTGTCAGCCATCGAGCTACCAGTGGCCAACACGAGCTGCGAGAGGTGGCTTCGAAGCTTACTCAACTTGTAAATATCGTCAGACAGTAAAGGTCTTCTTCCTGAGTCTTATTTCGGTTACTCATTCGTTCAATGATATTTAGGCTATACTCTTCTGTACGTGCCTTTTGTCCATTTCTGAGCGTTTAAGGTTAACCTAGAGGATAGTCTGCCCAGCTAACACATCCGGATATCACATACCTTTCGTTCTCTGTACTAAGGGCTGCTGCTGCATCAGGGATTTCATCGAGACAGTCCAGACTCTCGCATTACCATCTAGTACGCTGAAATATTCGGCTAATAAACCATCCGCTAAGTTGTCTACCAGGCGCTGGATGGCAATCTCTCAGCCATGAAGTTGATGTTTGAGAGCCTAGATCGTACGTACTTTGAGATAAGCTACTCACTGTATGCGTGTTGAACGTAGGACACGGCAGATACCAGGAGCGAAGTCGCTCACCGCCAATATGTGGCCCAGGTTGCCCACCGACAAAACGATGTGATAACCACATCTAGAACAGCTGTGCATGGCTTACTCTTAGACCAGCTCGGTGCAACGGAAGCTTTTTTGACGTTTCTTCTTGCAATATGGTCGAGATTACGCGCGGACTGTGCCAATATACAGCAGTGGCTGCACAATCCTGTGGTATCGGTAGGTCTTATATATATATATTTCTTTTCTGATTCAATGACACTACTATCATTGCTCTTTAGGAGACTCCACTTTGTGTCACCATGTTCATGTCTGGGGGGCATACGGTTTATGCCTCGGTGGCAGATTGCTTGGGTGTCTTCGTGGCTGGCATTGATCCATCTCATTTCGATGGCTTGGTAGTTGTATGATATTATGCGTAACATCTCCAAGGTAGTAATTTAGATCGCGCCATGATACATAGTTATTTAATTAACGGTCCTATGCCGGCCGATCTGCAGGTGGCAGTGCAAAATTTCAGAGATCGACCGTGACGTCCGAGTCATCTGTGGATTTTACCCATTACCGTTATGAAGTACTTTTCCACTCGCGGGGGCTCTGAGGAGTTATCCTTTGAGGAGGTCAGTCGTCGCAAGCACCTGAGACCCGCTCTTCCTGCTCACAGGTCCTAGACGGTGTTGACCGGTCTCGCACCAAATGGGGGTCTTTACATCCCAACCAGCATTCCACCTCTTCCACCCAACTGGCACTCTGAGTGGAAGGACTATTCATTCGTGGATCTCTCTGTTGCTGTGCTATCTCTGTACATCTCCCGAGACGAAATCTCCGAGATCGAGCTAAAGGATCTAGTCACAAAGTCGTATGCTAGTTTCAGGCATCCTGATGTCGCTCCCTTGCACAAACTCGCGGAGAGGAAGTACGTCTTGGAGCTGTGGCATGGTCCAACGTGGGCGTTTAAGGATGTTGCCTTGCAATTACTCGGCAATCTCTTTGAATTCTTTTTGAAGAGACGGAATACGAGGAGGGCTGAGCGTGGGGAGGCCACGTTTGAGAAGTTGACCGTTGTCGGGGCCACCAGTGGCGACACGGGCAGGTATGCTTTCTAGAACAGATCTAATCCTAGGTCTCACTAACTTACAAGTTATCAAAAGTGCTGCGATCTACGGCTTGAGGAACAAGGCGAACATATCTATTTTCATCTTACATCCCAAAGGGCGTGTGTCTCCAATCCAGGAGGCTCAGATGACGACGGTCACCGATGAGAATGTCCACAATCTAGCGGTCAAGGGCACATTCGATGATTGTCAAGTGAGCCCGAACATCTTGTTCCGTTGAGACCTCATCAGGACCATACTTTACAGGACATCGTCAAAGCCTTGTTCTCCGACACGCAATTCAACCAGAAACACCGTCTCGGCGCAGTTAATTCTATTAACTGGGCCAGGATACTGGCTCAGACCGTGTACTATTTCCTCGCGTACTTCCAGCTGCGCCGGTCCTTGGGAGTTTCGGATGACACCAAAATTTCGCTGCAGTTTGTTGTGCCTACGGGAAATTTTGGTGATATCCTTGCCGGATATTACGCTAAGAAGATGGGATTACCAGTGGATTGCAAGTTCGGAGTGGCTACGAACGCGAATGACATTCTTGCCCGGTTTTGGAAGACGGGGAGATACGAGAAAGTCGAATCACCCGATGCGGAACTGCCGAAACTTATGGAGCCAGTGCAAGGATCATCTGATGGTAAGCAAGCGACCAAGGACAGTAGCGGAGTCAAGGAGACTCTCAGTCCTGCCATGGATATACTGGTATCGAGTAACTTCGAGCGGCTACTATGGCATCTTGCATTCGAGGGCACGGGTGACAGACACCAAGCTGGCGAGGTCATCGCTGAATGGATGGAGAAGATGAAGTCGGACGGAAGGGTCGAAGTTCCGAAGGACATCCTTGAGTTTGCGAGGAAGGACTTCTGTGCCGAGAGGATAGGAGATGACGAGGTATGTTTTCAGCTAACACCTTACTCCTTTGTGTTCTGATACCCTGGAAAGACTCTCGAGATCATACGCTCGCATTTCCTCGATTCACCATCGTATGTTGTAGACCCTCACACAGCCGTTGGACTTGCTGCGGCGCGGAAAATGGCTATCCATAAGTACAATTGTTGCTCTTGTTGTATGTGTCCGAACCCCGCTCATGTATGGCTTTACAGCGCCTCTAACACCAACCAGATTATCCTATCTACAGCCCACCCCGCCAAGTTCTTAGAAGCCGTGTCTCAGGCTTTGCAAGGGACCCCGGAGTTTGTGTTCCAGCGGGATGTGATGCCTTCCGAATTTAAAGGATTACTAGAGAAGCCAAGGAAGGTCATGGATGTCAAGAGGGCTGATATTGATCTGGTCAAGGCGGCTATCGAGTCAAAACTTTCAGCAGAAGTATAAGAGCAATGTAAAAGTACGATTAAATGTACCCTGAGCTTGGTAGTTCAATGTCTGCTTGGACACTCTAGAGCGTCTGCCAACAGACTCAGCTCACATTCGTGTGTGCCAGTGGTACCATCGAAGAACATATCACAACCCGCACGTACACGAGAAAAGCCCTCATCAGTATCCTCTGTGGTGCGCTGGATATAGGCAGTTCGCATGTCCCTAGAAAGACAGCATTATCGATGCAACATTATGTAGATCCAGGACATGACAGACACTTGTGCTGCCGCAGTTAAGTTATAAGCATGGGTAGCGACTACGACAGCCTCTTCTGGCTTGATGTTCAGGAGCTCTAGTGCTCGACGATACATCGTAGGGTCCGGCCGAAAGACCATCTTATTTAATGTGTGGCATGGCAGTAACAACGATTAGGAACCTTGAACAGCGCAAGAAGCTGAGACGAAAACAGCGAATGGAATGGGATCCCCGAGGAGGAGACGATGTCTAACTGAAGGCGGGTAGTTCCATTTGCCAGCACAACACTGTAGTACCTTACCGGTAAGTTCATTCATGAAGCGATCCTTCATATTATCGCTCCATGGGCCGGAGGAAGAAACATCAAGCATTCGATCTAACACTCTCCTGTGGGTAGCATCGATATTTTCCTAAGGCTCCCCCGCTTGATACCTGCGATGAATTTCTGCGAAAAAGCCAGCGCTGCCATGGTCTCGGCAGCTTCTAGGAATTCAAAACTTTCGGGAGAATTCGATAAATAGAGAAACGCGCGTAAATAGAGGTCTTCCAGTCGGTACAAGTGCCCATGAGATCGAAAACAAGAGCCTTGGGCGGAATTGGACTCAATCGGACTCTGGAGATTCGGATCGGCGGGACCCAAGCGGGACCTGAGTGCAGTCAATAAAGAACAATAACATCACTTTTCCACGTGTCTTTGTCACAGTTCGTTACACTTCTTGTTAACACCCACGACGCGACGCGCTCGCTGAGACAACGATGGCTGACAGTCAAGTGGAAATTCGACGTTCAAAGCGCGATAGGAAGCCAGCAAAACCTATCACGACTGGTCTGAATCCCGTCTCTCTTGCTAAAAGTCGCGAGATTCATGTTTCTTTTTCGTTCCCAGTGCTACCTCAAGCCACACGCAAGCGTAAACGAGGGCTAACAGGCACGGACACAGAGGACGATGGGCATCTCACATCAGACCCAAGTGGTGGTCCTGATCTCCCCCCTCACCACGGAGACGGCGATAACGATGAGGACCAGTCCGACAACTATGACGGTGATGGTGAGGAATATCGTACGCCCAAAGCCAAACCAACAGGGTCAGGTCGCAAGTCGAAGGCAAAGGCAAAGGATCCCCCTGCAGTCAAAGGGAAACCACCGGCAAAGAGGCCGCGTACTGCTAAAGCCACCACGTCGAAGCCTACTAATTTGACCAAACCACGTAAAGCGCGCAAGGCCAAGGAAGCCGGCGACGCGCCGTTCAATGCCGAGGAGATCGCAAAAGACACGAAAATCAATGCCGATAACCCTCTATTCAGTGAGCCTTGAAACGGTTTCTTTTGCGCTAGGTAATATAACGCTACTGTAGATGCTATTATGAACCCCTCTGCTGCACTGCAGGGAACAGTCGAAGACTTCTTAGAATCTTTGGACCAGGATGTTGGAACTGCCCAGGCAGAACTTATCAACCTTATCTTAAGGTCTTGTGGATGCAATGACTCTGTCAATTCGGACGAGGTAGTTGATTATGACGGCGTTGTCGACGCCCTCGACACCTTTACCGAAGGCCTGAAAAAGGTTTGTCCCTGTCACTTATCATTTCTTGTGGCTAGGCTTGCTAAATATTTCTGCTTAGGACGATTCTCCTACGTACCCCTTAACGTCCAAACTTGCCCCTTTCAAGAAATTCCGCGCTCATCTATCCGAATTTATTTCTCGTCTGATCACGTCCGCCGCTGATATGGGCTCTCTATACACTACCGATTTAGTACCGACCCTCCAAACTTGGGTCATTGCTATGAGTTCTTCCCAAATCCGAAGCTTTCGCCACACAGCCACCGTCGTGGCGTTGGAGGTGGAAGCTGCCTTGTGTGATGTGGCAAAGAGCGTGGAAAAAGAAGTCGAGGTGGCAGGAAGACAGAGAGAAGGAGAGAAGAAAAGAAGGACCAAAGGTGGTGCTACTAACGGCAAAGGTGCGGGTGTCCAGGACAAGGGATTAGAGACCAAAATGAAGGAGGTCAAGGGAAGGCTCTCAAAGGTAGAAGAATTCCTCGGGGAGATTGTCGACGGGTATGGCAGTCTCCATCAGTTCCATTTGGGAAGTACTCACTGGACCCCCAGCGTTTTCGTCCATCGTTATCGCGACACGGACGCAATGATTCGCACAGAGTGTATCACCTCATTGGCGCAATATTTCAAGAGGTATCCCTCCCATTTTCTTTCGACTACCTATCTCCGCTATGTTGGATGGGTTCTTTCTGATAAAACTACCCCTGTCCGGTTAGCTGCCGTCAAGTCTCTCCAAATCGTCTATTCCTTGTCATCCTCTGGGTCTGGGGAGACCGATCATCTTGTGGCATCCTTAAACCATTTTACGGAGCGTTTTAAACCGCGATTATTGGAGATGGCCGAAGGCGATACCGACGTAGCCGTCAGAGTCGGTGTTCTTGGCGTCCTAGAAGAAATTGACAAGGCAGGATTGTTAGAAGAAGATGACCGGGAGAGACTAGGGGCGCTCATCTATTCTGAGGAGGCGCGGGTTCGTAAAGCTGTCGGAGGATTCGTTCGCGGCGTTTGGGAAGAATGGGTTGAAGAGAGGATGCTGGAAGTCGTTGACTCCCGCGGTGCTCGCGCCAAAGGCAAAGGAAAGAGCAAAGAAGATATCGAGAAAACGAAGGTAGGGATCAAAGGCGCAGCCGTCCTTTTGGTCAGATGGGGTACTGCCCTGGACAAGATTATTGGCGATGAAGCGGAGGGCGAGGATAATGTGGAAGCAGTGGACGAAGCTGGTGGGGGCTCCTCAAGCAACGCGTCGAAGCGAAGTCGTCAAATTGCCGCCCTTGCAGCATCGACTAGCCAAAAGCCCGATACAGAGGGGAGAACAGCTCTTGCTATAGAGGCATTGTGGGACAGTCTGGAATGCGTGAGGGATTGGGAGGGGGTACTCAATATGCTCCTTCTCGATCACTCTTCTGCCAATGAAGACCAGCCTTCGTCTTCTTCCAGAGGCCGAATGCGGAAGGGCGCTGCTACTAACGGGAGGAAAGAGGCGGATCAAACTGGCGATGATGACGATACCGAGTCGCAACCAGTGAATGAGGCATGGCGACTCGAAGAAGTGGAGGAAGCACTTCTCCTTGAGGTTCTCGTAGCCTCGCTGAACAGAACAGAGAAAGACGCGATGGCCGGTAAGAAGGTACTTATCTCGACTTTTCTTTCCGATGCAGCATTGCTAACACCCTTAAAGAGCGAGGATGAGACCATCATCGACGAGATAACCCGAGCCCTGATCAAGGCATTGCCACGGTTTTTCATCAAGTATCAGACCGACGAGAACAGAATCTCAGAGGTTCTAGTTCTGCCAACCTTGATGAACTTGGACTTGTACTTGGAGATGAGAATGACACCCGTAAGTTCTTGTCTTTTGATTGCATTATGCTGCCTTTCTCATCGACGTTCTGTTGCAGAGCTACGCCACCCTCTGGGACGATGTGAACAAGCAATTTGTTACACACACGTCTCCGACTGTTCTCTCTGTCGCATGCAAAACACTCAAACACATGATGAACACCACCTCGCTATCCAACACTAATAGCACGAAGATTCTGGAGCTCGAGGATGAGCTGTCTTCGACGCTACGCGACACTATTGCTGGGAGGGATGAGCTTGAAGTAACCTCTTTTAATGAAGACGAGGTTCTCTCACTCACTGCGTTAACCTTGCGATTGAGAATGTTAGCCGGCATGCGCGACATGACTGGCTGGATGGAAGAAGATGAGGGCGGCAAGCAAAGCAGCGCCTGGGACATACTTAGTGCCTTGGTGGAAAGAGGCAGGCTCGGCTACAAGGAGGAGGAAAGTGTACGTCGACTTGTTCTTTTCATGTTTAGAACCTTTTTCTGATATAGTATCCATTACAGATGGTTGAACAGGGGCTTCATATTCTGTGGCTTCACATCATGTGGAAAGCCCTGTCTTTGAACGCTTCTCCACCGGCTGCTGACAGTCATGCACGAGAAATTTTTGTGACGCAGCGGGAAAGTCTCGTTGAGAAGTTAATTGAATTTGCTGTTGGAACTCAGTCAAACACCTGTGAAGGTGTCAAGCGAACAGTCAGTCTACATCATTTCTTCATTGACGCTTCTTGTTGAATTTCTGTAGGCTTTCCAACACTTGTTGGCCGTGCATATTTTGTTCGTGTCCTCAGAGACTGTGGATGCTGATGGAAATCTTTGCCTATTGCCACCATGTCGCTCGTGATGGAAGATGAAGTTCAGTACCGATGTGCCGGCTATATCCAGGCTGAACTTGAGGCGTATGCGGAGCGGCTTGCGGAGTTCAAAGCCGACGTCGACAGGAACAGCGACCATGGCAGTGATAATGACAGCGCAAAGTCTAAGAAGCACATGACTGCCAACTCGCAACCTGAAGGTAGCTTGAACATTCTCTCTTCGTCATGTCACTCACGCACGCCCAGACCCAACCTCCCGCGAAAATTTGGCTCAAGGATACGTCTTCTTCGATGCTTTGACTACGTTCCTACGTGCCATACGTGTCGGGGCGATTCATGTTAGCCATGGATCCATCATCCTTGCTCATTACGGCCGATTGGGAGAATCATTTGACAAGTGCACCAAAATCATTGTTGATGTCCTTCGCGAGGAAGGCCTCCTTAACAACCAAGGGGATCTTGTTGAAAATGTAATCATTGAGGCCATGAGCAATGTGAGTGACGTGCACTTCCTTGTTCACATTCGGGTTTCTCAGATCGATTTATTATATCAGGCGTACACGTTGGTCCTAGAAGACGTTGTCGAGGACGAGGCAAATGCTTCCCATTTAGCAAAGGCTTTGTCGCCGTGCTTCGTTCTGCGCGGGAACCAACTGTCGATCGTTCGCCGAATCGACGCAAAGCACATCGTGCAGATCCAGGTTACCTTGCTTTCATGGATCGGCAAACACCTGACTACATATCAAAGTAATGGCAACAAGCGAGCCATAAAGAAAGCAATCGGCCTATTCAGGACATTGGTACCGTTGCTTTCCCAACTGTCGTCTCGAGACGCCTTGCGAATGTACGCGAGGTCATATGGATGGTCCTGACAGTCAGCTGACATTGTGTGGCTTTTTTTAGAAAAGCTCACCTGGACCAAGTATTGGCACAGGCCAAGGTGGAACCCTCCCCAACACAGAAGCACTGGGAACCTCTCCGGGCGTACGAGAAACGACTTGGAAATGTCATGGCCAAAGAAAAAGGTTTGTCTGCCGGAGGTTTGCATACTTCTCTGAGCTTGATGTTATTTTTTCTAGGCCACGGCAGCAAACGTAAAGGGGCTGGCAAAGGAGATAAAAATCAGAACGAAACTACTGACGAGGAGAGTGAAGTGGAGAGGTTGGTAGATGATGAGACCGACGACCAGGCAGAGCCACGTCCCCGGCCAAAGCCCAGGCATAAAAAGGCTCCTTCTCGACCAGAGCTCAGCGACCTGTCGGATGATGCACAGGAAACCGAAGGAGAACCAGTGACCCAAGTTGCCCACATCATTCCGACTGGTTCTCTTCCTCGTCCTCGTCCTCGTCCCAAATCGAATGTCACTCGTCCACCGGAAGGGCCTCCTCTCGTGGATTCCGCGCCATCCCCCACACCCCTTTCAGAACAATTGCTGGTCACACCGCAAAAGTCTCGCAAGCGCCCCAGAGATCCAGCAGGTGAAGAAGAGGCGCAGGAGCAAGATTCAGATCCAGAGGCGACGCCACCTGGAGATATCCAGATTCGTAGGAAACGTGTTCGCCATTGATCTGTATTCGGCTTAACTGAAGCTATTCATATATTATTCCGTTTTCATGTTGTGCTTTCGTAAATTGCTCTACATACTTGTGTGTGTTGTACGATTTGTTTCTATGTACTACTGAGATTCCTGCTGGATAGAACGACTGTCTTCTGTCATTTTTGGTCTGCTTATAGGAGACTAGTACTACCTGTTGCCCTCTCCGTGCCCCGTTGTGCGTAACAGGTGGGACGTTTACATAATGCTGAACAGAACGTCAGAACGTGGGAATTGTGCCACAGACGCGTCTTTGTTTGACGCGACGACACTCGAAGACAACTTTGCCGCCGGGAACGCGTCGCAATGGCTAACGTCGGCATTCTCCCGACCGGTGAGACCTTAAAAACTTTCCGAACATACGTCTGGCATTTTTAAGAAGTCATCAGATTTCTTTCAGTCTCTTTCTTTGAATATTGATCACCCACCTGCCTTTCTGCGACTACCTCATCCCAGAACAGGTGGGTATTCGTATATGCACTTCAGCGATGATGGGTGTATGAACTTGCCGATTAGGTCTCCCATCCCTATTTCTGGGGCTACAGCAGCGAGTAGCGGCGGCGCCCGAAATTCTGGAAATCCAAGCTGTTGCGCCACCGAATTCGCGTTCATGGATCGTTGGTGATAATGTTGTAGCCGGTTAGTTCCACAGTTAAGTCTGTGTGTATTACTACCCACATATGCTTCGAGATGGCAAGCTCTTGGCCATGACGCCGTTTGATCCAGCATTTCTTCTCCTTCACCTGTTACAACTCGTAGCTCCTGTAATGTCTGTTTCCCGAACACTACCTTCTCCCTCTGAGTATGAAAATTCTCAGGAGGACGGAAACCCTGGTACCTTCCGTCCTGCAGACGATGTATTCGAAGAAATCGTACTCAAGACGGAACAAGCTTCTCAGACCGGGAACGTTCTTTCTTTGAAGAAAGATATCACGACTTTCTTATCAATGGATTGCACAAGGAGAGCGCTGTCTCGTGTGTGTGAGTCAAAAGGTGCGTGCTGATTTACTCGTGTATTGAGTACATTGATCCAATACTTGCCAGAAATCACACCCGACCTTACTGTATATCGATACTCAAGGGAGAATACACTTCTCTATCTTAGGCGAAAAGTAGAACGCTTGTCACGCTGTGAAAATTTTGAGATCTCTCGTACGATGGTGCGGGGAGTGGCAAAGGATGGACTCATGGAGGACGGTCGTGAGCCACTGCTGGAAGGTGGGTATCTATCTATCTGAATGGAACCCCTTCTGAGGGGGGAACATCAAGCGGCCCGCTTGCGGTCTTGTTGCGATTTGATTTCTCAATACCTTTCTGAAACTATGAAGAGCATGCTCATGGAGTCCTATGAGTACGTCACGGTCGTTCGGCTTCCTATTGCTATGCTGAGCTTATGTTTCTCTGCTTCAAGATTTTCTGCCCTCGATTCATATCTGAGGACACTAGAAGAAGAAGTGAATGGTCCTCTTCACGTGCCCGTGAAGGTGACAAAGCAAGAGACCAGCAAGGAATCTGACAAGAAAAGAAAAGCGGGCAAAGCTTCGCAAGGAGTGGAAAAACTGAAGAAGGCCAACGTCAACGGAATGGCCAAGCTTTCCACCTTTTTTGTCAAGAAACCGTGATGTACTGTGATTAGAGTAGTACTAGTAGTCCCTGTGAATTTCACGACGCGTCGGCCCGCGCGCCTTAATTGCTCGTCCAGTGTCAAAGTCAAACTGGATGAAGATATATTTCGAACTCCGCGTCTTGGATCGCCTCCTTACCTCTCCTCTTTCTGTTCACGACCACCACGATGGATGACAAAAACTTCATCGAGTGTGCCATCCAGACCGATAACGGCCACTCGCCCTTGTACATTTCCCGCCCTCCGCCTAGTGCCATTGTCGACCACGACGAAATCTCTTCTGAAAACGCATCTCTCGTCCTCAAAAATTCACGCCGCACCCTTGGAATCAAATCTCATCTTCCTTTTCAGAAACCGTCTGATGCACGTCTGCCTGTAAAACGCATCACTTCTCTCCCAGAAACCTCTCCCGTTACTAGAGTAAAAGGAGTCCCCTCCGATGGCTTGCGGACCGTCTCGATGTCGGCTGCGGAGCAGGAGCAGGAGCATTCTACCTCTCTGACTGAAGACAGTTCTCTTTCCTTTGATTATCCCGAGTCATCCGTCTCACTGGATGCTTCGTCTTCTCGATTCTCGGCTGGATCTACTCGCATTCGTACTTCTTCTGGTCTCTCTGGTCTCCCTCATACGCCATCGCCACCCTCTTCTCCGGAGTCAGTCATGATCATCGGAAGCGACGTCCAGGTTCCTCGAACTTTTTTCCGCCAGAAGCATATGCGCCCAGAGTATAATGATAACGACGGTAAGTTTTTTTCTATGGAGTCTGTATCTACTATATCTCATTCAATTCGTACGTACCAGGATGGGCTGACTGGTCGAGCTCTCCACCCAAGCCAATTCCTGCGCTACATGGGCCTCTTTCCTTACCGTATGCCCGTTGCCCTTCGTATGTGGTTTTTACTTTAAGGTCAATTTGCGGGTTCTGAATGAGGCTCATCAGCGGTGCTGAAGGCACCATCATCCAAGGAGACGATCTCTCTCGCATGATTTGGGGCTTGAACGAGGATTCACAACCGTCGCACCAGTCAACGAATAACGTGGCGCCACGCAAAGTCGTCGATGCACACAAACCTAATCCCTCGGCACCTCAACAACGCTCCGTACCTCATTCTGCGCGCCAGAAGTACGAAGACACATCTCGTCCTGCCATCATCTTGACCCCACAAGCACATCCTCCTCGTCCGGCTATGCACGAGACCATAGGATTTCGTGGTCCCGAATTCTACTTGTCTCCCAACGCATGGGACGTTCAAGAGTGTGCGCCTGGTGCCAATGACGTTGGAAATGTTGCTGACCTTTACGATACCATGGGGAGGTTGAGTCTTGGATCCCGTAAACCTCAGACGCCTTTGCAGCCGTCGGCTCCCGCCTTTATTCCCGCATCGACCCAAAATTCTCCGCAACGCAGTCCTCTTCGAATCCTTGTTGAACCCCGCTTATATTCGCGACGAAGGATCCACTCTAATTCCCGAGAATTCCCTAGCGCGCTGACATCCCACGATAATAATTCGGCACTCCCTACACCGCCCAATTCTTCAGCTCTGAAATGGACTCCCACGCTCCCACAGCTGCCGAACGTGTATCCTCATATAGACTATCTTCCTTCTCCCGCCGATGAATATACGGAGAATTTTGAGCAGAGCCATCCCATTGATTCCTCCGATGAGCTGCGCAACTTCGTTCTTGAATACATGGTCAACCTCAGCCAGACAGATTTTACGAGCGCCCTCCAACTCATAGCCGACGTTTCGCGTTCTGATCGCTTCGAAATGCCCCCCTCTCAGTCTAAACATCGGGGCCCGGCCAATACTGTTTCGTCCGCGCGTCCAGGAGCTCCACTCAATAGCCTTCCTACAGACTATCGTCCCTCACTCTACGATGCCCAAAACTCCAGGTGTTCCTCCATTGCTTATCCGCCCTCACCGTCTTCGGCGGAAGAACCTTCGATTCAATCCAATGTAACAGCTCGCCAACCGCGCTCGGTTCCATTTGCACGTATGATGCAACGACGGCTTTCTTCTGTTCCGGAAGAAGATGCTAATCCAGACTATGAGCCGCGCCATCGTAATGTTCAGCCCCTCACTTCCCGCTCATATGTTCTACCCACTGCCTCCCAATTTCCTATAACTCATGACACTCTCAAATCTCCGGGTTCCTTGGCGCATTCGGAGGAAGTGAGGGCATGGGCTCCGCTCACGCAGCAATCGGGGACAGCGCCGCGTGACCCCACTGGCGCTAGTGTACGACCACTTCACAAGGCTGTGAGATCAGGAGATCGTGGCTCGGGGGGGTTCAAAAGGGACGACAAACCCGCTGGGAGGAGAGCGGGAATAGAACCGGAAGTTAGTGACGACGGTAACGGCAAGGGTTCTTGGATCAAAGTCAAGAAGGGAAGAACGAAAGGAAAACGGACAGGACGTTCTGACACCGCAAGAAGCGCTAACGAGGAGAGGCACACTCCGCGCTTCGGAGATGGTGCAGTGGCTCCCCCGGTTTGATGTTCACAAGTGCATTTCTCTTTTCGTTTTCTCTTTGTCGCTTATCTTGACCCGCTTGGATCCTTCTTGGGCCCCAGCTACATATGAATGAGTCCTCACAAGCGTACACTGGCCCCAATGCACTACTTATTCTTTTTTACCCCGCAGATACATGATGCTTCGTCAGTGTAACCAACGTGTAACTAAGTCTCGGTTCATATGATAACACTCGTACCGTTTAAACACAAGTAACAAGTAAGAGGCATACCTAAGGCTTTACAAAGAGATCCGTGAACTTATCAACAGGGAGAGAAGAGAAGGAGGCTGCATCCGAGACGGTGTCGAGGATCCTGAAAGAGAATGATAAGTGCATGACACCCAGAGATAGATGAAAAAATATACTTTTGCTGCTGAGCTTCGTCGAAGTGATGGGAGATGTGCCTGAAAATTGCAGCGTTCAATGAGCCTTCCAAAGACCAGCCACGCTAGAGGCATATACCTTTTGAACTTATTAATCAGAAGGGGTGTACCCTCAGCCCTTCTCCTCTTGTGTCCTACAGGGTACTCCACTTCGACCTCATCTAGGATAGTTCCATCGTTGAGCTCGACGAGGAGAGCATTGCCAATCGATCGTTTGGAAGGTTCATGATATTCGACACTGAAACGCTTGTCCTCGACGCAATAAATCTTGGCACGGAGAGCATCGATACGAGGGTCTGACGCTGATGCGTCCGTACTAGAGCAGCTGTCAGAACTAGAATGCAGGGACAAAACACCTCGGTACTTACTAGCTTTCAGATGTCAGTTCACCGAAGATGAGAGGATAGGCGACCATGTAGTTGATGGCATGACTATGGAAGTGATAAGAGGAGGTAAAGCCAAGAGAGAGTTAGCAGGTGGGCACGCACTCTCTGTCCGCGAAGTTATCCAGAGGGCCTTGTTTGTCGATGATTCTGATGGCGGCCTCCTGGGTGCGGATCCTGACGCTCTTGATGTCGTCAGAAGACTTGCCCAGTTCCTTGAGCTTCGCGTGTAAGATGTATGCAGCCTCGACAGCGGTTTGGGCGTGGAACTCGGCGGGGTAAGAGATCTTGAACAGAACATTTTCCATCTGCAGGAAGGCACTCTTAGAAAATGCCTGAAATAAAGGCAGGAAAGATACTCACGATGTAGGAGGAGAATGGCATTTGGAACTCAAATGGTTTGCCCTGGAGATTCAGTTACAGCGATGATCAAAGAAAAAGGGGTGAGATATGTGCTCTGACCTTGAAAAGAACGTCATAGAAACCCCAAGTTTTAGCAGTTAGGACAGACGGCAATCCTTTCTCCCCCTTCTTTACCAGCAAGGCAAGATTTACAGCACGGGAGCAAGCATCTCCAGCAGCCCATGATTTCCTGGGACCAGTGTTGGGAGCGTGACGGTAGGTTCTGAGCGATTGCCCATCGACCCATGCTTGTGAGATCGCATCAATGGTCTGATCGTAGTTCAATCCGAGCAGCTTAGACACGACTGCTGTGGATGCCACTTTTACGAGGACGACGTGATCGAGGCCAACGCGGTTGAAGGAGTTAAGGAGGGCGAGACCTCCTTGGATCTCGTGTGCCTTGATCATGCCCTCGAGAATATCTCGGACGGTGAGAGATTGTCCCTGGCGGGCAAGATGGTCCGCGACCGCAAGGATGGCTCCGAGATTGTCAGATGGATGACCCCCTACGGAAGGAGGATGTCAGTCGTACTGGTAAATCAGTATGAGAAGAGCGAGTACATTCTGCCGCCAAGAAGCAGTCATTGAAGTCAAGCCAGCGAATGATGGTGCCAATATTGAATGCGCCCCGGACAGGATCTAGCTGGTAATTCGTTCCAGGGACCTTGGTTCCTAAAGAAACATTAGAAAGAACGCAGCCGTTGGGAATTCCTTTTACCATTCGGTACAATGGTGCCCTCGACTACGGGACCGAGAAGCTTCGTACACTCAGGAAACCTGAGACCTTCCAAGCCGCATCCAATGGTATCGATAAGACAGAGTCTGGCGGTCTCGAAAGCGACGTCGGAATCAATGGTGTAGTTATGAATATAGTCTGCAATGTCTCGCAGGACTTGGTCTGGCTCTGGACGCAAGGTAGATTCTCCGTGGTGGGCAGACATCTTGCGAGAGGGAGATGTGAAGGGTGAGACCTGGGTAACAAGGGCTGACCGGATTCTCGGTGAGAAGAGAGACCTGGTGGAATATTGACGTGTGGAGGGCACGAAAGTACGAGCCAGAGGAAAGCCAGCGCGGGATGCTCTACCCAACATTAAGTGCACGAAGAGGTGGTGGACGGAGGACAAGGTGCGAGTCTGGTTCGAATTTCGGTTATATACCCTCCATTTGATTCCCGAGTGCGGGGCTCCGCATGATTGTTCGCCCTAGCCGTCAGCGCCGCTGTGCTTTATTCATAACCCTTGGGGTGCCGAGAGACTACACATTTATTTAATCACCGCTGCTGCACACTCGGTATAAGCATAAAGACGTTGGCCAAATGTTGGCAGCTGAACGTTTGAACACCTGAAAGGGAAGCTTTCATGGAGCTTTCAGCTGTTCCGCCACATAATTGAACGCCACAGCCCAGACGGCCAAACCGAGGCGCTGCACCCGACGTCTCAAGAAAGGCTCTCAGGTGAAGTCGTACGGCGAGCGAAAGTAGCTCACGGCACTCAAAGAACTTTCACGGAGACTTGAGTTGGGCGACTTGTGATGGGAGTGTGACCGTGATTAGAGCCTGGACTCTCACTTTCTCTCTCACCCCGTGAACAAACTAGAGCATCGAGCAGCCCACCCTTCACCATGAGCGTCAGCGAACAAGAGAACACCGTGAGATTCCGTGAGAGCTATATGGATCGGGCCATCCGGAAGATGAAGGAGAATCCTGCAGTACCTATCGGTCGGTATTAGCAGATTCAAAAGTTCTTTCCAAGATGCTTATGCCCATGCTTTTAGGTGCACTCATAACTGCTGGATGTATTGTCGGAGCTTCTGTCAGATTGCTCCAAGGAAACTCACGGTCGTTCAACCTGTGGCTCCGTGCTCGTGTCGTGTCTCACTTTGCCACTACCGCTGCCATCGCATATGGCGTCTACGTTATCGGCCAGGACAACCTCGAGCGAGACAAACAGCGAACTACGGACAGGACGGACAGTGTGGCAGGGAAGGAACGACTAGAGTTCGAGGAACGGATGAAGAAGGCTGAAGAAAATCATATGGTTGAAACCGAGGTCATGGAGATGATTCAGGCTCGAAAGCAGAGAGCAGCAGTGTCGCAGGAGACGCAGGGGACGCCACCATCGACAGCTACGGGAAGCTGGCGGTCCTGGCTAGGTCTGTCCAAGTCTTCACCGTCAAATTCCTCTTCGACTACACCAAACGATGGGAAGAAGTAGTAATGAAGCGATAGTGATGTTTGTGAAAATCAACTACGATGGATTGACTACCGTTTCTCTCTCTGCTTGGTCCTGCCAGCCCCCTCTACCTTTCTCTCACATATAGTGCCAATCATCTTACGAGTCTGCCCGTCTCATCTCTGACGCCTTCGCAGGCGGATTCTCGACAGCCAACCTCCATCCGCCATACAATTGATTCACTATGGCGCTTCGACGCAGGACAGTAAGGTCCGCGACAGCTTCCTGATAGCTGGAGCGAAGTTTCTCTGTGTCTGTTTCATTCTGAAAGAGAGATAAGATTGATCGGAAGGTGAATAGAAGAAAGAGAACCCCACCCGCATCGCGCGAAATGTATCCCGCGTCTTGCGTACGAAGTAGTTTCGGAAATTATATGAGCTGAAGGATTGTGATGTCCGCAGCATGGATGAGTATAGGCTAAGAATGTTTCGACGACTGGGAGCGGACATGGTCGCGGGTTGCAAAGCTCAAGAGATGATGTCAGCGCACGTGAATTCGAAGTAAAGATATTACTATTCCTCGAATCCTTCGGCCGTTCCATCCCAGAGTCATTGTAAGAAAGGTATATCTGTTTGAAACAACGTGAAAGAGGGATATAAAGATACAGCAAGGTATGTGTGCGTTCGCAGCAAATAAACGAAGAATAGCGAATAAGTAGGTGTGAAACAAGTGTCAGTTACTATATGCATTAGCTGAATAGAGTACTATGTAAAGGGGAAAAAGAACTTCGGATGTCCCTACAGCACTTGATACCACGAGAGAAGAACAAGGAGGATATACAGGGGTGAGGAGTAGTAGTAGTCTTGGAGAGCACGCATAAAAGCATGGGCGAAGAAAGGAGAGTTGTCTCCAAGGAGAACAGACAAGTCGTTCCTGATGAGTTACGCTATACCGTTCCATGCGAGCGTACTATCTCCTAGGTGGCATCCTCGTTCAGAACTTGAGCAATAGACGGTGGTCGTCCTTTCCTTAGATTGGCAGCGTATGCAGCCGCCGGTGTAGGGGCGGGGGAGACCGGACTGGGAGCAGAGTGCCGATTAGAAGGACGTCCAGAGGCTGCTACTCGACGTTCTTCCTTCTCCTTCTCACGTAGCTTTCCGACGGCAAGGATGGCAGCAGCAATGGCTGGGTCCCTGATAGACTTTAAAGGGGGGAGAGGTGGCGTTTCAGGAATAGCAGAGAGCGACGTTGGAGTGGGAGTTGGGGGTAAGGTAGATGAGACGGTGGAAGCGGACGAAGCCATAGATGACACCGATGAACGCTTGCTCTTGCTAGACTTGACAAGGCCAGGCATTTCGGGTACAGGACTATCCATACCTGAGCCGGTAAAATGTTTTAATCCAGACGGAGGCGCAACCTTATGTCTTCTGACTTTTTTACCGCGGAAAGAAGACGGCATGTCGCCTGTTGATTCGGCGCCAGAAGTCTGAGAATACGATTCGGCGCCAGAATCGTCTGCATTGAGACGCCTGTACTGAGGCAGCCTGATAGAAGACGGGGTGGGCGTACGCGTCGGGGGCGCATCGTCATGAGTGGCCGCAGACAACGAGCTCATGGACTTTGAAGCACTGTCTGATAAAGATCCTGAGGCAGAGCTCGGCGATGCGCTTCGATTCTTCACCAGCCATGTGAGACCCTTGATCTCCTTTTCTCGCCGGGCAGCCTCATCCTCCATATCGGAGATCCTTTGCTCCAAGGCAGCCTTCTCGGCTGCATGAGCTGCCAAGATCTTCGTCAGACGATCGTCGAACTCCTGGATTCTTGCTCGTAGTGCATATCGAAGTTGTTCTGCAGAGGCAGTTTCGATGTTGAAATCGACCTTTTCTGATCTCTCCTTCGCTTGGGGAGTAGACGGAGAATCGGGAAGAATATGTGCTGACGAGATAGAAGTCAACGTAGTTGCTCTGGAGCGCTGGTACATTTGGCTAGAGACCGGCAGCTTTTTGAAAGACGATGGCGCGGCGGGAATAGGAGATGCCGGAGGCGTAGAACTTGGCGTGGCAGGAAGAGGAAGATCCGGAGGTTTGTGGGGATTGTCTAATGGTCGTGACGAAGTTGCAGAGGATCTCCTCTTGCTGGGCGTCTTTGACGGCAGTGCTCCCAGCGTTTTCCGCCTCTCAGCAGAAGGGCGCGTGTGCAGTGGGGAATCCGATTCGACTGCTGATTCTAAATCAGTCCACGGCGGTGTTTCTAGGTGTCGAGTCACGGTGTCAGACTGTTTTCTTCGAAGAGAAATGCTGTCAGAGGCCCTGTTGGATAGTAGGCTCTCCGCATCACTAGGGTAGCCGGCAGACCAAGTGTCCCTGGTTGTTCTTGGGAAGGCCACCTGCGAGTTGCCGGAGACATAAGCCCGACCATCTGTCTCTGGTTCACTTTGCACCCCGCTAGGATGCTGAGCACCTATTGGCATCCTCAATGCACTTTTGCGCCGAGGTCGCGGCTGAGTGAAAAGATCGTCATAGTCTCCGTCTGGGGAGGGAGAGACGGTTATGGTAGGCTGAGAGGGACGGGGAGTCGTGGATCTGCTTCCAGCCGAAGCAAGAGAATCAAATGAAGAGGCTCGGGGGATGTCTGGAGGGTGTAGTGTGCCCGATGGGGAGCTAGGCGCCGGTGGGGTGGTTGATTTTCGTGGAGGGATATGTTGTAGTTTTAGTTTTTGGTGTTTTGAAGGAGTGAAATGGGCGGCAAGCTTTGACCCGAAGGAATGGTGTGTGGGGGTTGGGGAATCTGAAGGAGTGGAAGGAGGATGGGATACCTCTGGTGGTGAAATAAGAATGATACTGGATCTATAAAATAACATAAAATTATTAGCTAAAGAAGAGAGAAAGTAAGAAGATCACGAACTGATCGTCAGACATAGGCTGTGATTTGTCCAGCGGCCGTTCGTCAAGTTCAGAATCACGGGGCTCATTGGGTTCGTGCGTAGATTTCTTCCTCGAGCGTCCTAAGAAAGGGATCCTGCTGACCCTCTTCCTGGCGTAGGAAATTGACGATTCCGGAACTTGGAGAGCGTCTGCGGACGTCGACGGGGACTGAACGTCGGTCTGACGCGAATTATTTGTAACATGCCCTCCCCCACGAAAAAAAATCGCCGAGGTCGGAAGTCTTGGAACGTAGACGACGAGCGGGGGACAGTCCCGACATATCACTGCAGAGGGAAAGAAGAAGGGAGATGAAGGTAGCGCCAGCCAAGTTCTGGGAAGAAGAAAGACACTAAGTATTATGGATTTATGATCTTCCACGAGACGCTGTTATGGAGACCTTCGCTGCCGTCAACGGTCACACAGTCCCACAGTTCCCCAATAACACTACTCCTCTAGAACCAACCTTCGATCCTTCCTTATTCTGACCTAACTTGTCACCGCCGAACGTAAAATCCCACAACAGCTGGCCGCCAGTCGAGTTCGTAAAAAAACGTGTCTCACCTTAGACGTGCCCAGGCTTATACTGCTCTTGGGCTGTTAATATTATTTGTCTGATGCCGATCGTTCTACCAATTAATGACTGCCCTTAATAAGATCCATGAGATAACGCCCTCCAGGTTTTCATGTTGTCATGGAGTTCAGTGTATATATAACCGATATCTTCGAAAACATCCAGAGGCCCCATATACACCGGCCTCTACTTACCAGTCCTGGAAATAATACTTTGAAATACGTTTAAGGCTACTTTCCACTGTTCCTTTGAGTGGCTAATTTAGGTTTAACTTCCGCGTTCGTTTGAGTCTTGACAGCTTTGACCTGCAACCTTCAAGCCGAACGGAAAACGTTCCGAGTCTTGGGCTTCCCAATCACATTGTTTGGTGCCTTCTGGATCCCACAGCGCGGCACATATTAATGTGCAGTACCTGACTGAGGCTGATTGATCACTGTGCTTTTAATGGATGGGACAGGATGCTTAAAGAGAGATTCGATCTTGCGTAGTCGCACATGCCAAGTCTCACATGTCGTCGTCACGAAAGGACGAAAAAGATCTGTCGCCATGTGGTTTGATGGACTTATTGTTTTAGAGCGTAAGAATTGGCAAGCCCACAGATACCCAATCCTGGTGCACACCATTCCTTTCTCGTGCACATTCTCAATGTTTACACCTAGAGTGGGTTTAAGCAAAGGATTTTGTGAAATTGATGAGAATTGATGCTTCTCGTTCACACGTGTCTCGTGTTTCTCGTCGCTGGCGTTGAATGCCTGATATGGAAATTATCTCGCGGAGGCTGAGCCGACCCATCCGACTAAGCGAGTGCCAACATTCACTCTAGCAGAAAATGCGGATTTCGCTCTCAACGGCGTATAAACTTCCGTTTTCGAGGCGGATTCAGACGCGCGGACCATTGATAAGATGAAAAACACCGAAGCTTGAGAAGCAGTTTGAGAATGACATTCATCCTACACTAAAAGTGACTACATAAATGCAGCCGGGTCATCGTCTATGTACATTTCGAGGGAGGGACTAGACTATATGTAATACGCGGTACCCGTATGATCGATAACGATTGACCGATCTATCCCGTCGCTTCTTCGAAGTTCCATCAAACGAAAGCACTGATTTCCTTCCACGGGGGGCAGTCCCAGTCTTGGCGAATACAAGTAAACCAAAAGTTGGTCGCTTTGAGATTTATTTAAAGCTACGGGGCCCGCCTTGATTTTTGTATGTCTGGAAATCTTGCATCCGACGGCTATAGGCTATACACAACTTCCGAGTAAGGAAAAAGAGCACAATGAATGGCAATGGGGGAAAGTGGTCACTGCGAACGATTTTGAGGTCGCCTATTAATGCGCGCTAGCGCCGACAGCTCGACTGGCCCAACGTTATGCGACCCGCTGCAGGATGGCGCCTTGATTCTTGAGCTTGCTTACAAGAAAAGTTAAATCATATGAATGTGTTACTGTACTTCTCCATTGTAATAGATGGCTGTCCAATGTTCCCGCTGTGAGACCTGATATCGCGCAGGTTTCAGTGAGTCGCCGGCGGGACCGCTAAGGGCGGCTAAGCGCTTGCGGATGACATAATCTTACCGAGGCTGTAACTTTACTTACGCCGCGAGCACGGGTTTGGACACCAGTGATGCCAGTGACACAGATGTAAACATTTTGAATGATGTGGACGTCGGGTTACCATCTGACCACTGTTCTGCCCTTCTTACTTCCTTCACTGTAATTTCTCGTCTCGAGCTGGCTTTGATCTTATCGTCGGTGCGCGAGGCGCGTCTTAAGTTATGCAGGCAAAGTTCTCCTCCTTCATCAGACCAAAACGCAAAACTAGAAGCTCTAAATCTCCCCGTCCCCTCCATCTATTCGACTCTCCAGATTCCCCTCATCCATATGCTTCCCCAGAGGTATTCGACATCACAGATTACAATGGGGATGCTTTCTCCCGCAGACCCTCCATCCCTCCACTTCCCTCTCACAGCACTGAGGATATGGACTCTCAGATTGATGGTCTTCCGTACAGTCCTGGCTTCCAGCGAGGACCGGGGGCGCAGCCTGACACGAGTCCTACTACCCGGCGGGAGGAATCGCCTCAAGTTAAACTTGACATCAATATCTCCCCAGAGCCATTGTCGGACCTCTTTCCTGCACACTTCTTGAACTCGGATATAAAGAGACACGGGAGTAGTGAAGATGTATCTCATACCGGAGTCAAGGTTCAAGATGAACAGAGTAATACGTATGGTGGTGATCAGGACGACGACGAATCCTACACCTCTGAGGATATCATGGTGGCGAAGTTGGAAGCGATGGACGTACGTGTCATCTCATCGGAACTTTCATATTTACCTTCTCATGCAAGTCGCATACAACAGGCATCTAGCTTCGTAAGTTCACCGGGAAAGGAGATTGGCAAGCCCGTCAACATCTCGGTCCGTGTCCAACCCAGCGTGCGTCGCCCCATTTTTCTCAGCTGGTGTTCTAAACATTTGCAATGCAGGCCTTTGCGCAGTCAAGAACATCCCGAAAAATTGCACCTACTCCGATCAAGATTCCGAATATCGCGCTACACGGACCCAAGGTCCAGCTGGTGCGCTCGTCTACAGCGTCGCAGACTCCTCAATCCCGTCCGATCTCCCCCGGTTCTCTAGAGGATGCATCTGCCGTATCTGGTACTACGCTGGCCAGAGCACTTCTCGCAAACACTTTTGTGCTTTCGAGCGATAGACGTGCATCTCGTTACCGGAGTGGTGGATCAGTTCTAACTCGGTCTGATTCTGCCGTACTCCCGAAGGGTGATAATCCGTTTCTCCTCAGCGCCACGAGTGACACTTTTTCCCCTGAGGCCAGCATCCCTCCTGTACCCCCGGTTCCCAAAAATGCGGAATTGGTGTATATCCCTCCAGCCAACACTCGAGATCGAAGTGACCACACAGAGACTAGCAATAGGGCAAGCGATGACAGCATGTTCTCGCCGGGCGTACTCGACATCATCGTGTCTCCCTCATCGCTCATGCGTTCAGATACCGATTCTAATACTGATGCGACTGAAGTCCGCATGCAAGACATAGCTCGAGTTCCCGAACCATTAAGCGTACTCTCCGAAGACTCTGAGAACAGTCGCGTGTCGTTAGATTCTGTTGATGTTCCTAAGACGGCGGAGCTACTCTCCCCCACATCGATCAATCGGCTCTCGGCTGCACCTTCCTCCGCAGGAAGGGAAGAAATTAACAATGTGCTAGACTCTTATCGAGTCTCTGACCCACCTCTTGGAGACAATAGCTATCGACCAGCATTCTCACCCATCAGTGAAGAGTCAAGTTCCCAATTATCCCCACCTTCCCCTTTTGTGAGCCGGCATGGTCGGGCGGTTCTCAGCACAACTTCATCATCCTCGTCTGCTACCGGTAAGTAAGGTGCATCCCCGAGACTATGATTCTCACCGTTAGGCCAGGGCGCATCGAGTGGTCTCCAACTCCAAGTCGTTCGCATTCCGGATCTCTGTCACGCCGTGACGGACTTCAAGTTTCAAATACTCATCTTCTACCCATCGGAGAGAGACCACGCTCTTTTCAGGTAGGCATATAAGCCTTAAATTGTTGCGACTTCACTAACAAGTTCCCCTAGCCTGTTCCAATTAGTCCCACGTCTACATCATCACCGGGATACCCTACAATCACTTCGCTCTCATCTCCGAACGTGTCAGCCGGTCCTCTGGACTTCACCCCACCACCTGTCAGCAGCATTTTCAATCGGCAACGCTCAGGAAGTGCCCCCAGTCCGATCCGGGTTGTTCGCGATTCAAAAGATTACAATTCCTATAATATCACCGTCACCCCTGGTCCTTCTACGGCTTCCGATCATACGCCCTCGACTGGAAATAGCGATTATGGGAAACAAACATTTCCCGAGACGCCCAGTGCATTTAGTCCTATTTGGACTCCGGGGTCGAGCCATGAGCCTGAAGGGGCTCTTCAACACGAGAACGATGTCAGTGCCGGGGTTTTTCCTACTATGTCAGCAGTAATATCCGGGACAGTCAACGGTATGATGCCGAACATTGCCCAGCAGGTGCTCTTGACTCGTGCCGCCACTTCTGTCCGGGGCGCGAGACACTCGAGACAGGGAAGCGTAACGCGTGCTCGCACTATTGCGCAGCGTACCTACGATTCCTCCGCGTCCCCACAAGGGGATCCGGCATCGGAAACACAACATCCTGGTGTGATTGAGGAAGACTGTGAAGAACCACTTCAGCTTCCTCCTGAAGAGCGCCCTTTGTCTTGGGAATCCCCAACAGAGTTCTCTACCTCCAGATACTCTCATCGTAGTGAAGAGTCGAGTCCATCTCTCTATGGTACCACAGGAGCGGAACCTGATCGTGAACATAGACTCTCCCTGCTTACTGATGTGGTGCCGCCGCCACCTCCTCTCCCTCCTTTCAATCTTTCCGAACACGTGGCTTCCATCCCTTCCTCTTCTAATACTTCCAACAATTCTTCCCATGTATCTCTTGGGCTTAAAGAATTACCTAGCCTTCCTCCATCTTCATCCTCTTCATCAACTAGTATCCAGTCCTCCGAAACACCAGTCAACTTTTCCCCGCCTAGTCCTGCTCTCGCAGCTGCGGCGCCTACTGAATATGTAGCTACTGTCGGTCCGATTACAGTACCGTCGGTGATCGAACCGGAGCCGCTGATACCTGCTCCTCCGCCACCGCCACCGCCATCTCAAAGTCTAGTATCTCAGCCTGCTCAATCGTTTGCTGGGTTAGTAGGTAGCGGATTGGCAAGTCCCTTCGATCCCTCTTTTGGCTCGCCTCCTCCTTATGACACAATTGTGTATGAGAGTGGTCTGGCCGAGGCTGCGACGCCTAGTACCGGGGGATCCGGATTAGATCGAGGCTTCCAATTGCCAGGCAATGCGTCCCCCACACCATCTGCATATTCTCGTGACGGTGATCAACGAGCAACAACCAGGGATTCAGCATCGAGCATGAGTCGAAGGGGTCGAATGAGACCTCCTTTACCTGCTGGTCCTCGTCGTCCTAGTCAGCAGGGCAGCTCTCTCAGGCAGAGGAATCCATCGATATCCTCTACTGCCAGCGGAGGACCCAGCCGTTCCAGAACGTTCTCTGCTACGCTACCTTCTCCCCGATTTCAAACGCCT
The DNA here is from genome assembly GCA_004338095.1 of Gloeostereum incarnatum. Taxonomy (NCBI): domain Eukaryota; kingdom Fungi; phylum Basidiomycota; class Agaricomycetes; order Agaricales; family Cyphellaceae; genus Gloeostereum; species Gloeostereum incarnatum. Next base: position 2,112,692 of record RZIO01000001.1, on the reverse strand, counting down.
CCCTTGAAATGGCGAGGATATCCCATGGATGCTGCCAAATGGACGTTCACTTCGTCGCAGCTGCAGACCATCGTTTCGCGAGCAATTCGGCAGTCTGCCGAGGCTTCATCTATTCGGCTTCTCCGTTTAGAAACATTGGATCATGACATTCCCGACGAGACGCATCGCTTAGAAATGCAACGAACGGATGTCAAAGCTAGGTATAAAATGCTGACTCGCAGACGTGCAGAGCTTCTAGCATCGTTAACCTCGCATCTCGGAGCAGAATCGGATAGTATCGGCGCTCTCAGACTTGTAGAAGACTTGAAAGATGTGTCTACGTCTCTTGACAGGCTAGCAGAGGACCTTCACAGTGCGGATGAACAGCTTGCGCAACTGAACTCTCTGCGGGACGTTCATTCCGCCAGTGCTCTTGCGATGGCGTTACGAAAACTCAACGCTAGCTTCTTGAAGGAGTACGCCGACAATCAAGCCCTCCGAGAGAAAGTAGACACACTACAAGCGGAGAGAGACGAAGCATGGAAACAGGCAGAGGAAGTTGCTTACGACTATGATCATTTGCAAGAGAAGGTTCAAGATCCTTCTCCTGACACCCGAAACAAGCGATCCAGCCGCGTGTTGGCCTCGCGAAAGTCGAGTGTACGGGTTTCGAAGGCAGGCCTTCGTTCTGCTCGTTCGTCGATGAGTAGCACGCATAGAATCAGTGTAACTACACTCCCTTCAGGGGCGAGGTCCACGTTTTCTATAGAAGATGTACCGCCAGTCCCTCCCATACCTCGCTCCCGCCCAAATGACATCGTTACAGATTTCCCTGCCAGGAGCTCGGTGAGTCATACCGCTTAGCGCTTACCTATGAAGGGCCTCACTCGTTACTCTTCGTTAGGGTTTATCAACGGATGGTATCACACCTACCTCGGAAACAAGAGCGATGATCCGTGCCCATGAGGAGCTCTGCGAGATGCTCGGTATCGCGTCCGGCAATGATATCAGGTTTCGAAGAAGTCGTTCTGCAAGTGGTAGCAGAGCCCAAGATAGTGAAGGTCTGGCTTCACGAGCGAACTCCCGTCCAGGTTCAGCAGCCACAGGACGCCCAACATCGCTTCCAGGTGCTTCCGGACTGACAGAGGTCTACCATGTTATGACGGCCGACGTAAGTCTTTGCTTTCTTCTGTACGAATAGGTCTAAACTGGGACATTTTGAAGCGGCACGCTATACTCGCCACACTGGGAATTCTATCCGACTGAGCTTGAAAGCCTTACGTTTGGACTGCTGACTATATGTATCTCCTGCACCTCCTTGCTTAATTTATATTTACGATGTACCTATGTAATCTTAGATCACGAATGCTTTCTTACAACGAGAATGGGCAAAAGCTTTTTTTTTGCCTTTTTTATGTACAACGTGCAATCTTTGCAAAGCTTGTACAAAGCCGTCGAATGCAACACAGTCAAAAGAGAGCAGTCTACACATAGTGAGTGAACACATATAGTTTACATTTACTTCTATAAAAGAGCATTGGTTTCTAGCAATAGGACGATGCTGTGAACAATCTCGGGTATGCTTTGAGTGGTCGGGTCCACAGTAAGATCAGCCTTTTTAGGGATCTCGAACTCGCTATCCACGCCAGGAAGACGGATCTCACCACGGCGTGCAGCACTGTAGACACCCTGACGGTCCGTTTTTTCGCAATGCTCTAAAGGAGTGGCGACATGAATCAAGAAGAAGTTTCCTCCTGAACCACCGGACTGAATGACTGTGTCCCGAGTCGACTGTCGGGTCTGCTCCGTTGCTGCAATCGGAGCTGCAATGACGGCTGCACCAGCTCGGGCGAGCTCTCCGGCCACGAACGCGATGCGCTGTGCGCTTCGTTCCCGCTCATCGGACGATGAATTAAACGCTGTATTATCAAAGCGTGAGAGGTTTGAGATATTGAGTATGAGTATAAAGAAAACGCACGGGAAGCCGATTGGGGATGCACATCTTCACCGATGAGGAGAGAGACACTCCGACCGCCTTGCTCGTTCAATGATACTTGGAGGGCTTTTGCAATCTTCTCCTTGCCGGAGTTGTGCAGTCCACTCAAAAACAGCACGAAACCCTGACTAAGACGAGGCGGGTAGCTTTCCCGAAGTGTCTTGACAACGGCACTGGAGATACAGATGTTATTGATATTAAGTGACCGGAATTAGCAAACATACTCATAGCTAAACCAGTCAGGAATTGGTGCCCCAGTCCTAAGTCGTCTTCGCAGTTCCGTTCCAGATATGTCAAGAGTTTGTACACCTTTGGGAACTTCATCAATGGGCTGATATTCGTCCGTGGAGGGGAGGTAAGTCATTTGCTGGAAGGGGACCTGCGATACATAGTGCGTCAGTGGCGTACCCCTGAAGGGTGCAATTGAAAACAGTACCATCTCGATCGCCAGCTCAGAAGCGTACTTCTTCACAAGATCCTGCGCATCGTATGGCCCTATACCATCCAGCGATCAGGAACAATTCATCAAACGCAACGGGTCAGCCTTCGTACCATAGAAATCTTGACCAGCGGAGTTCTTTCCTGGGCCAGCATGGTCCCTTCCTAGAAACGAGTTAGCGACATTGTCGTCTCAAGTAAGAATGTGTATGTTTGCATACCGACGATGAACATGGTAGCACCATAATTCTTCCGGATGATGGAGTGCCATACGGCTTCGCGAGGACCAGCCATTCTCATCGCCTTTATCGCGCCTCTTAGCTCATCTTTCAAGCAATATGCACAAGGAAATGCATACCAGAGGGAGAAGGGCTAGATGTCCCATCCCGTTGGGATACTTTGCCATGATCGCTTGGTACACTCGAACGCGAGTGTAATGGTCGACATCCCCGGGTTTGGTCAACCCGACCACCGGGTGAATCAAGACATTCT
>RZIO01000001.1:2076116-2092338 GCA_004338095.1 Gloeostereum incarnatum | reverse complement strand
CTTGCTTTCATTCTTGGATTCGGGGGTCGATTCAGGCGTAGGGGCAGGAGCGGCAGAAGAGGACACAGTCTATGTCAAAAGGAAAAAATTGGTCGACAGACAGCTGGCATTTCAGTGGATACGTTACCTTTCTCTTCTTGCAGCGTTTCGATTCGGCCTTAGGAACAAGAGAGCTGTTACGGCCGAACCGGCGGTGCCGAGAAGCGAGAGCAATAGAATCATGGCTGATGCTGGCCGAGACAAAGGAGGCGGCATAAAGAGCGACGAAAACGAATGTGAGAGACTTCATAGCGAGGGATGGGAGGAGGAGAAAGGCGGTCAGCAGTTGCCGCTATTCACCCGCCAAATAAGTACCCCTTGGCTGTGACACGTTGTGGTCACACCCGTTCAATTACCCGACCTTCTGCAGCTCCTTGGCGGATCAATCTTCTGAGAAGCGCATAAATCTTTGCTCCAATCCTGCAACAGAGTTGTGCAAAAATACTTACTGTCTGTACACTCTAAGTAATGAAAATGCGCTTTACTGTGGACCTAGCCAGCTCGCACAACTACGTCTGTAACCACGGTACTCCGCCGTGCGCGTGGAGCAACGGTTCCTCGGCGTGGAGACTTGTCACTTAACCGACGAAATGTTGCCTAAATGCGTAAGAAAAACGGGTCAATAGACTGATCGCCCATGTGAATTTGTGCATGCACCACGATCATGATGATTGTTGGCAAGGTCAAGCCCAGGTGGCGAACTCAAAAGCCGCTCTGCGGGCGTTGTCAGGAGATCCTAAAACTCACGCAGGCCTGACTGGAGCTGACTCTGAGGCTACAGTTGGGGATCAAATCAGGCTCAGAGACTGAGACTCCGAGAAACCTGTTTTTTTTTAGGTGTAGATTCCGAGGAACTTGAAATTGACGGAGTGTGACGCAGAATCACATCCCTGCACGCGTCCAGCAAAGAAGGAAGAACGTGAACAGAAGTAAACTTTCCTGCCTTCTCGACTAGAAACAACAGCGACTGAATCCCAGGATTCAGCGACAGTTCGATGGTGGAGATAGGGATATTATCACCGCTCAGTCGTCTCATAGCTTACATCGAAGTGAGGGCTGAGGGCTGAAGGCTGATACGTACGATCGAGGGAGCAACGTTAGTGCCTCATAGCCGTGTATTCATTCGTTTCGGCAGGTAGAAAAAACATGTGGCGTGTTGGAGGAATTCATTCATATAGGGGCCAGCTAGGTCGAATACTGCATCTCCCTAAACGCATATGCTTCGTATTTGGGGCCCATGAATGACTTGGCAGCCGGCGAAAAGTCCATGTATGTGTACGTACAGCTTTCCGCTGTGAGAGAAAGGTCGGCAGACAAATGCCTTACTTTCGGCTACGAAGCTATGTGGAAGCTAATGTGTGTGTACACAGGCCAATACGCAGTTCGGAAGGAGCATTGCACTCCGAAGACTCGGACGCAACTTGCGCCGAATGACTCTGTGCAGAACATTACACGTGCTACGCGTCCATTTCGGTACCAAATTTTCGAGGCAAGAGGCCTATATAGTGAGAAACATTGTGCTTGGAGAGGGGGAAATCTCAGTTTAAGTATATGTACATCGTGGCCAGAAGTGGATTGAAGAGCACATCATGGAGAGAACAAAAGGTGAGGCAGTGAGTCATTGAGAGCTGGCACGTGGGATGACTCACATGACTGGTGAGGATATACTCACCGCCTCGCTGTTCAGGGAAGGAAAGACATCGACCTGCATACTCACCGCCGCTCTATAAAACCCAAGTCCTAGAAATCTATCGAACTTGCTAACGAACTATCAGATTTAACGGGTTTTCTCACAAAGACCTGTTATCGGACCGTCCCAAGTCTGTAGACCAAGGGCGTCCGCTTTTCCCAACCAGTCACAATGGTTGTAAACATCGCATTCAGAATATCCCTCCAGAAACCCCTTTTCGTCTCATCAGCCTCCCCGATTTCGAACTTTTATCTGTTTTCTACTACCTCTGATTCTACCGACGCCGCTAGTCCTAATGGCTACTCTAGTCCCATCTAAGTTCACCCATCCTTTCATCCTGGATCTGTAATACTTTTATCTCGGCTCTACCCAAATAAACGTTCCCACCGCTCAGTCTCTTTCTATCGTATGCACTCCTCTCTCCACACGCTCGCCCACAGAGGGGCACCTTCCGCCACTCGGGCGAAAGCCCGTTGGCAACCCTACAGCTCCCTTGAATCAACGTCTTCAGGCTCTTCTTTTTCTTCTCGTTCTCCCCCCTCTGCATGTTTCCAAACACCAAACAATGTACTACCATCCCCGCCCTTTCTCTCCGCTCCAACCTCGTCTTCTGACGATCGCATCAAACCAATTCAACCCCTCTCATCCCCACCCATTCCCAAGGAGTCTTCCTCTAACAAGAATAAGCATGCCTTAAATTTAATTGGTGTGTACTTCTACTCTCTTCTGTTGCGAATTATGTCCAATTCTGCCGCAGACCAAGCTGTCAAGACTCTCTCCGATATATGGCGGCCACAAGACATCCCACCAATTTTTTCCCTAACAAACAAGACATCTGTAACAGAGCTGCTAGCCTCTCCTGCCCATATTACTCACCCGCCGCTTTTTGCCCGCAATACTCAATTACCATCTCCCCTATCGCCCGGGACTCGCCTCTCCCCTGAGCTTGCTTTTCCAGACTCATGTGTCGTGATGCCCGTCGCGCCCATCAAGGGTTTTGTCCACGAGGTCCTCAGGCGTTCCCGAACGTCTGGGGGCGTCTTGCAAACTGCACTATGCTATCTCGAAGCCATACGGCCCAAATTATCCGAACTTGTTCATCTAGAGAAGACTGGCCAAGGCGTCAGAGGCGAGGTGGAATTGGATAGTCGTATAATTGAAGGGTCCGAAACTGAAACCGGATCCGACTGTTTTTCTTCTGAAGATATCATGGACACCGTCAAGGTTTCTGACAACAACGACAACTTGCTCGAGCCACCTGTTTGTATCTCTGATACACTGAAGATGCCTATGGGTCCTAGCCCCCCCCTCTCACCTCTTCCACCACTTCCCTCCCCCCTTTTATGCCCTCGTCGTGCATTTCTTGCATCTCTCATCTTAGCATCGAAGTTCACGCAGGACAAGTGCTACTCCAACCGCGCATGGGCTAAGCTCTCTGGTCTCCCTCCTAGGGAGATCGGACGATGCGAGCGTGCGCTTGGAGATGCGCTTGGCTGGAGACTTTGGGTGGGAAAAGCCTCCGTGTCCTCTACTTTGGACTCGTCCAACGCGCCTCCCCTCGTAACTCCCACTCGCACCCTTACTCGCTGCCGAAGCGAAAGCAACCTGTGCACCTATACGAAATCTAGCTTCCTCTCAGAAACACAAGACAAGATGGACAGTCGTGATCGCAAGAATTTCGTCAGCGGCAGCTCTACTCTCCGGCGTTGTTCGACACTCCCCTCGGGAGTGTTCACTTCCCGGGAGCGTGATGCAGCAGCGGAGACTCAACGCGTGCCAGAAACATCCGACTATTACTTGCCTTCCAATGTCGCATATGTATGTTTTGTTCATTTATCTTGAGTCTCTGTGTGGACTGATTTGTTTTTGTAGTCTTCAGAGACCGGCACGGTCCTTGCAGAACCCCCTTACGGCAGCTTTTATGGGCAAGATGTCAGTCCAGAGACGCCGGGCCTTTCGCATTCCCCTTCGTCGACCATGTCTTCCTCATCATCCGGTGGTCGTACCATTCAGATGACCACGTTCGATGATAACATGTCAGGACCTAACGGTTTTGCAGTCGCAGCTGACGAATCGGACACAGGCACTTGGCCCTGGACAGATTCCCCTCCTCCATCGATGAAGATGCCGACGGCCCTGCATGCATCGGACCCGAGCGAAGGTGGTATCCACCGCGGCGATAACCTCAAGCCTGTGGTCACCATGCCAGTCGGAATTGTCGACTATGCCCACGATCAGACTGGCAACGTTCCGCCACAGGTCGCCTTTGGCGTCGGTGGCGGTTGGTTTGCAGGCTTGGACGGATATCAGCATCCAGTCGCTTAGCAATTACGGCAGTTTTCTGTCTGTTTATTTCTCTCTTCCAAATGTATACGTATGTGGCGCCACCTCTTGTTTTCCATCTGCCTTTTCCTCTTTTTCACTCTCTCGTTGTTTTCTTGTTTCTCTCTTGTCTATATTCCTTCAGTAATTAACATACTTCCTTGGTCACTTGATAGTTTCTTCAGGATTTCTATCCTGACAAGCTATGATGCTATTCACTGTATGCTTCCAGGATCCCCTGTGTCTATGCAAATATCTCCTCTCCTATGTGTCTGCTCTACATATGCAATGTCAATTTGTGGTGATATCATATACTTTGTTCAATGGATCATGCCTAGTATACATGTATTCCTATCAATAGAATCTTTTGACCAGGGTTTTACAAAACAATACCTGCCATAGTAGTGTATACACAACAGAGTTACATATAAATGATACATTCAGTGTTTGAGTATTTATTTACTCGTTGAAGAACTCCAATGGGTAATCCTTGGTCTGGATAGCATTCCATGTTGTTGGACGTCCATCTTCATCCCGATTTCCTTCGTCGGTGAGCAAGGAGTGGAAGACGATGTCCTCTGTCCCCTTCACACGCATTGCGGGTAAGTAAAACAAATCGACACAATGAGATAGAGTGGTAGTGGGCTTACTCGGTTGGGAGGGTCGTGAATTCTGCCATGAAAAAATGTATCAGAGATCACGGAGAGAACACAATACGAAAGATAGCGCACCGGACATGGACGAAACCTTCTCCGAGATCATCCCGAATGGCAGGTAGGCGTATCTTTCCTAGGATGATGGTACCGTAGGTCGTAGGGGCACTGGAAACGAGGACAAGATCCTTCTATTGGCAAGCCTGTTAGCCTTGATCGGGACGACTTATCATGAGCGCGAGCATACCTCGAGATTGAAATTGACCAGCTCGGAGTCACTGAGACCCTTTGCGCGGGACCACATCTTTGGTTCGTGGAGGTCCCAATGCCTGCGAGATTTGACAATTTCTTGCTTGATGGTGCTGAGGATGTGGCCAAAAGCTTCAAAGCTGTTGGCCTCGGGCTCGTGGGGAGCATTGAAGTTGAGTTGATCTTTGGAAGCTAATGCGACAAGTAAGACTAAAATTGTTCAGCTTAGAGACGGCACGCTCACCCATGGTTGTGGTTGTGGATTTACAGGGGCTATGTTATCGTGATGTTTTGATCGGGAAACATGACAAATTGTGGCGTATTGCCCGCGAGGCGTTCACCAAAGTTAAAAGTTATTGCAACAAGTACATTTTAGATGTCAAGCTTCAGCTTTAGATCTCAGAGCGTGTGCAGAAGCATACGCACGATGCAGCTTTTGAAAAATTTGAGTAATCTATATTAGCATGCTGTCAAATAGGCTCCTACTATCTTCCTCGCTTACCACATCTAGCACTCTGCGTCCGACACTATCACAAAACCCTCACGCGTACCATTCTCCGTCAACTTCTTCCATGATGTTCTCAATTGCTCCTGACGTTTCTCTCGTAGGGCATCGAATCAAGAGGAAGCCGCCACCTGCTTACGATCCAGGCGATTTTTCTGTTGAGAGTCTCAGCGGGAGACCAGAAAACTGCGTATTCTTTCCTAGCAGCCGTGCTAGTCGCCGCTCACCTCGTTCCTCATCTCAGTCGGATTTCAGATGGGACGATGGAGACGCGTCCGAGCCCACGTACGTTGCTCTATCTCGCGACCACCGAACGCGACCGCGAGGATTGAATGCACCTATAAAACCGTCCACTGCTCACCTCGGAAGCTCGACAAATACACGGTCCATTGACGCGCTGCAGTTGGCAGGAAATTTGCGGTCCTCTGCCCCAGTGGCATTGTCGCCGAAACGAGCAGAACTAGACGGATCGCGTCATCTTATTCAGTATGAGGCACCGATTCAGCTTAATGGTATCAAAACGTCCCCAAGTCCAGCTGCCATCGAACCAATGTTATCACGGAGCGCCACTTACGATGGTGGGAAGCGAAGATCCTCCCCACTTGCCATCTCGTCACCAGTAACGCGTTCCGAATCGCTAACGGTGCCGTCCTGGCAGTTCTATCCGCCACCTGCGGGCACGAATAGTCTGTCAGTTTCGTCCAGCTCGTTACCTTTGATGCCCTCCTGGGTGCCTAATGATACCATGCAAAATGCGTCCATCCAGGGCGCTCGTTTGTTTCCGCTCCCTTTACTTGTCAAGCCGAGTCCTAGACAGACGTCAATGTCTCGAGCCAAAATCGGTAGCTCTCGCGCCCAAACGATCAGAACGATGGACGAAGGTTCTCACCTGCGCTTCAATGACCCACAAAAAACAACCGACTCTCCGTTCGACTTCGAGGAATCTACACTCCCATCGGCTGATCAGCTGGAACGTGCAGCCGCCCTCTGTCTAGTCTCCGAGAGTGGCGTACGCGTACCATTCGGAGCACTGTGGAACTCACAGAAGACGATCGTTCTCTTCATCCGGCATTTCATGTGTCCCAACTGCCAGGATTACATGAACTCTCTCAAAAAGCACCTCTCGCCTAGCGTCTTGGAGGATGCAGGCGTGAGCCTCGTCATCATCTCCAACGGAAATTTTTGAACTGATTTCCTCGTACAAAAGTAAGCATCATCCAGTGTACGTTCGTGCACTTCCAAGTGACACTCTTTCTCTTACAGGGATTTTTCAAATGCCCTTTCAGATGTACACGGACCCAAGCCACGTCGTGTATCACGCCCTTGGAATGACGCTGCAGTCTTTGGAGGCGGGGCCTCGTCCTAGTTACGTGCGACATGGGCTCGTTGGTGGGATAACCATGGTGGTTGCGAACGCGGTCAAAGCTGGGATGCCCATATGGAAAAATGGGGGAGACATTGCTCAGTTGGGAGGAGAATTCGTTATAGGGCCAGGGTAAGTTCCTCTATCCGCTAGATTGCTGGGACAAACAGAAATTGATTGTCTGGTGCAGAATGAACTGCTCGTTCGCCCATCGGATGCGCTACACTCGGTCGCATCTTCCTATCTTGAAGGTGGTGGCGAAGGCAGGGATTAACCTATATAGCCCTCTGGAAAAAATCCTGATTTCGCCAGGTAAAGCCTCTGTTGAGATGTCTCCTGCTGAGGAGGCAGAGTGGATGGTGGACCGCAGGCGACGCCTTCGCATAATCGTAAAGAAGAGGGCCTTGAGGAGAGGAGGCTCACACTGGTGCAGCTCGGTGGCTTCAGATTCCTCCGGATCCGCAAGCGCTGCGGAGTCGATGTCCCCCCAGCCCCAGGAGGATGACGATGTCCGATCCGCAATGTTGGACTGCTCTTGCGGTAAGAACTGTGAGACTGACGCGTACGAGGAGAGCAGTCAGCTGTCGGACAGTGTTTCAGTTTGGAGAGATTGGAATTCGGCTATAGGCCAGGATGATACTGATTTGTTCTCTGTTTTGGACACGCCGACTTCGTCTGAAGTCACTATGCGGAATTTCGACATGATCGCGGGTTCTGTAAAAAGTTGTACAATATGCGACTCTTAGCGGTCCTTTCATGACGGTATAAGTACTAGGTCGAGTCCAAGTAGACAAGATGCGCCATATTGCCAGAAAGATAACACCCGAAAGCCCAAGTGGGATAGGATTGTGAATTATGAGAGTAAAAAAAGGTGTTCCAAACGACCGAATTGAATGGCGGTCAGAACCTGCAAGTCATATCTCCTTAAGCTTCCGAATGCCATGTTATGCGGCATGTCCCGCTGCCTCCAGACACGTCTCGATAGCTTCACGGTCTGCACTCTGGCATAGTCGCGTATACTCCACGGGAAAAGGCTCAACTCCCCTCACTCTCTTGCATAAAACCTGTGGTTTGTTACCGCGAGTATTACCTTCAAAAGCAACTCAGCCTGAGCATTCCTTTGAATTCTGGGATCATATTCTCTCCCATGCCTATAAGCGCTCTGTTAACGGCCCCGTAGAAATATTAGGTGTGGAATTAGGTTGGTATTTAGTGCCGTCCTTGTCTCACAAGCTCTTTCTGCAGTTCACGGCCTGGACGAATGGTCTCAATCAAGAGAGCTTGTCTCAGCGCTCCTCGATGAGCCATTCTCTTCTGATGGATCGAGGAGGATAGCTGTCAGAGAGAGGTGGGCAGACACAGCTGAAGATCACGTCTTGCTCGAGTGAATGAATATTTATTATCTTACCTACCCATGTACGTCTGAAGACTGACGGAGTCTTTGCATTTGCAGGTACGGTGAAGCGACCGCCAGCATCCCTCCCTCCTTACGCCTTCCTTCCCCGTTCTTTCTTCGACTCCCTGTCCCCGTTCGAATACGAGAGACAAGCCCTTCACTGTCAGGCTCCCAACTCTCGGAAGCCTATCTGACCTCGGACATTCCTATCATCATATGCAACCCTGTTTCTATCTCCCCCGCCACATTTCTAAGTCACCAATACCTCTCGCACAATCCCAAGACTATATTTGCCTTTGTCACGCCTCCATTACCGAACGAGGCTCTCCGACGTCTCTATCCTCGCCTGTCTAAGCTCAACATGGTGACCATTGAACCGGCGAGAGCACTGGCTGCACTAGAAGCCGTTCAAGGCAATCCCGACTCTCCCGTCGCGGTCCAGCTATACCAAGACGAATTCATTGCCTCTAGGATGTCTACGCTCGCGGAGACCCTCGACAAGGTGCTCAGCTCTTCTTCAGCAACCATCTCTAGCCAGACAGTTCTCTCCCAAATAACAGCAGCCCTCGAATCTTCCCGGGAATACTTGTGTATACTCAAGAAGGAGCTCGATAGCATATCTCGCGCTGTGAGCGAGTTGGAGGGTACGACAGAAGAGGCTCGTGTCAAGGCGCAAGCAGACGTTTTTGGAAAGGAATCTCAGGGCGAAGTAGAAGCTGCGTTAAAGCAAGCCACACGGGACATGCATGCTGTTATGGACAAATTAACTTGGTGGAAGCTGATTTGGCGCGCGGACGAGGTCACTGTAATCGTCTATAACGCCGTTGCAGCAGCCTGGTGTCGAGGTCTAGAGACACGCGTACGTTTTCCCCCGTTTCCTTTCTTTCTGAAACCTCTAATTCATGTGCCACGAAGTTGATATATCATGTTGGCCGGCTTTCCGTCCTGCAGAGATCGTTACAGACCTCTACGCTATCCCTCTTGTCTAGCCATAACTCTACGATCCAATCCCCGGTGTTGGAGAACACCCTGCTCCAAATAATATCAGCACCATCTTACAACCTGATGACGGAGTCACTTACCGCACCTATGAGAACAAGACGCGACCAAATCGTAGAATTTCCTACAGCGCGCCTTCACGTAGCGGGTCAACGAGCAGTTCTTCTCAGTGGCGGATCTGTCGTTGCAGGTGCATTGACCGGTTGGGCAGGATGGGTTGGTTGGCTCGTCGGAGAAGGATCGTTCGGACTCGATGCGGGAACCTCGATGGGTGTGGGGGCCCTGGGTGCTCTCCTGGGCGTCCGATGGTCGATCCGGATTTGGGAGAAAGCTAAGAGGCGGTGGTGGGCGGATTGGGACCGAGTCGGTCAAGGTTTGAAGCGGGACCTTACCGTAAGTGTCATTTACTTTTCTACGTTCTGTAGACTGACACTGGGCTGCTGCTTTAGAAAACGTTGGCCTCTGTGCTGGACGAACAAGTCACCATCGTGGCGACAACTGGATGTTCGGGTCTCTCTAGCCTTGTAGAAAAGAGACGCGAAGAGATTGCTGATGTAGAGGATGAGCTTCACACTCTTGAAAAGGAAGTAAACTCGAACAAGGAAGTTAGTAGTTAAAACTCTTCAAGACAATACATCGTTTTGAGCCTACTCCGATCTCCATACATAAGTACAATGTCAATAGCGCATAAGCAAGTACATGGCCAGCATACGTTAATACATGTAGTCCATAAACAAGCCATAGCCCATAAGAATGAATGCATAGATAAAGTCGGCATGTTTTAGAATTCATCTCCAGAGGATGGAGATGTACTGGTTCTCTCTCGCCGTCCCGCACAACTTGGCGAGACGCACCGTGCCGGAAAAGGGCCGGGAGAGATCGAAGGGGTGGTGAAGAGCCTTCTACAGAGTTGTCGTGCTGTGTCGACAGACAAGGCAACCAAACCCAAAAACAGGTCGAAAAATATATACTGTGAATGCAGAAGGGGGAAGCTCTCAATGTAAAATTGCGATCACATGGGAGGTGAAGAACAGGGTCGGATGCAACACGATGTCGCAGGCCATGTGCTGTCAGGAGGAGATCCGCTCGTTAGGGACCTCAAGAGCGAGATCGACGGCATCGAGTCTCGCGAAGATACCAGCACGATAGCTCAGAGCTATCGTTTCCGCCGACTATTTTCGCTCTCTCTCGCATGTCGCTTCAGCTGGCAGGCTTCACAGAACCTGCCTCCTCCTTCTCCGTGTAGTGGACGAACGTCTACAGACGAGCTGCTGGAACGACGGGGATGATTTGTCGGAGGAGGCACTGTCCAGTCGAACACACCATCATAGTCTTCGGGATATTTGACGCCAGCCCGAGCTGCTAGACCGCGGAAGAGGTCACGCAGCCCAGCATAATCTGGCAGATCATCGAAAGCCAATGAGCGCGCATAACTATGCCGACGTTAGTGAAAAGTTCGCTTGGCAGGCAACTCGGCGTATACTCACCGGTATAAGACATCCATTTCTGGCGGAAGACCATGACATAGCGTTTCCTCGTTCTTGAGTTTGGCGTCACGGATCAGGTTCCATGTCACTGAAATTGGATTATACTCTAGTAACAATGCATCGTAAGCAATAGGCCTTCGGTGAGAGTCAACAAAACAGTCGAACCTTCAGCGTCAGTCCAGTTGTCTGGTTTTTTGCTTGGTGCTCGGATTCTCCGCCACGGCAATGTTCCGCGCATGAAGTAAATCAGCATGTATGCTAATGACTCGAGGTCGTCTCGCCGGGAAGACTCTACGGCATGACATTAGTCTCAAAAACAAGATGTTATGGAAATCAACTGACCAACCCCGAGGTGGGTATTGAGCGATGCAAACAGGCTCGTCCCAACCCCATGACAATCTTGCTGGTTGTATGGTATATGGCAGCCTTTGGCATCACGAAACTTCTTTGCGAGACCGAAATCGATGACATTCACCATGGCTTCGCCTGAAACATGCTTCCACGGGCTTCGGGGATTCTGGGGACCGCTAGATCTGCCCATAACAAAATTCGCAGGCTTGATGTCCCGGTGGACAAGACCACGGCTGTGTATGAACTCGATTCTATCCAAGAGCTGGTCTGCAAGAAGGCAGATAGTTTTAATAGAGAATGACCGATTGCACAACTTGAAAAGGTCGTCGAGAGACGACCCGAGAAGGTCTAGGATGAGAACGTTGTACGGGCCTGCCTTCCCAGAGTGGAGAAGGAAGGGTACGCCAGGTGCGCCGCACAGTCGCTTATAAATTTGAGACTCGAGTGTTAACGGCGACGGGCCGGGATAGACCCTTAATGCGTCCCCCTTTGCGGGGGTCTTGTTGGGACGTATGTTGGGATTCGACTTGGACTTCCTCATGTGGGAAGGTGTTTGGCTAGAAGCATATTCTGGTACCGCGGCAGGCTCGAGTTTGATGGCGACTGGTTTGCCAGCAATATGATGTGTGCCGAGATAGACGGTGCCTGCGGAGCAGGTAGGATGGTATCGTGGAGCAGAAAGCGCGCGAATTATGTCGGTCAACGCGACATTTTTGTGGCAACGAGACAATAAGAGGTGTCGTGGGAATGGGAATGGATGGAGAGAGGGAAAAAATACATTATGGATTAGAGGGATATAGGAAAAGAAGGATAGGAACATGTCAGAAGGAGAGAACAGGATAAGCAGGGACGAATGAACGCACCACAACCGCCGTTCGCGATTTCTTCCTCGAGTAAGTATTTGCCACCGAATTTATACTCCATTTTTGAAGAGGGTTTTCTGCTAAACGCAGTTTCTATAAAATGAAAGCCGAAATATACGAGTCGCAGCTCAATGGGAGTGCGGATAATTGAGGTGGGAGGAAGACCCTGAGGCTGAAGAATGTTCAACACAAACGCGTGTTGTGACCGTGACATTCCCCAACCTGGAATGTCCCACGCTTATTGGGGTGACTAAGGCAGTGCAACGCGGTGATGGACGGGCCGGGAACTCCGAACTAAAGCATTTGTTGTACTCCGCCATGAATTGGGCTGGAGAGTCTTCGCGACGGAAAGTCATGCAGAGGACATCGAAAGTAATCATGAAGTCCTATCACTTTCACATTCCAAAATATAATCTGCCTCTGCGCCTACGACCGGTTCGCCCACATCTTCATTCCTGTCCTCACGTTCTCTCAACGACTTCACTCTCTAGTGGTTCATTCTCTTCACCTTCATCATAATGCTGATACTCGCATTTCTTGGATTTACAAATTTCTCCCACTCTTTGCCGCTAAACGACAAGTTACTGCACTTCCTCTGCTTCTCTATCGCGACTGGCATCTTCTATTTTATATTTGATGTCGACGAGTGAGCCCTCTCGTGCAGCTCTCCCCATCTTGGTCTGAATTTCATCTGTCTGTCTTTCTCAGAGACGCCCGCCGGATCTGGTTCTGGCGGCATGCCGGAGTAATCCTCACGGCATTCATCTGCTTTTTCTGCGGTGGAATCATAAGCGAGTTTGTCCAGTCCATGCTTCCTGTACGTAGCCCCATCTATCTGTGCCCTCTCAATGTATCCTTACTTATTGGCTCGTCCGATTAGTACAAGGAGTTTCAGTTTGGGGACATAGTGGTAATGCCGCCCGCACCCTCTTGACACTCCCGTCATTGGGACTGATCCTTCTTCCTAGGCCAACCTTCTTGGATCGGCTACTGGACTTTTCGTTGCCTTTCATGCAGAGCGATATTACCGGCACAGACGCGAGGTTCGATGCACTGCTTTTTGTTCTTCTCAGCCATGCCTCATTTTATCCTTAGATCGCTCGACTCTATCGACCACTCGACACCGACTCATTATCTGACTTGGAAGATGAGGACCCGCTGGCAGGAACTCAGCTCTTACCAACTCACCACGTCCCATCCTCCTCACGCTCCCCCAAGACTGGCAAGCCAAGCAGATTCGCAGATGTCTGGGATGAGCGCGAGGAGCTGTTTGGCATCGGTGCCGACAGTGACGAGGAGTCTCCGACATCAGCGGTACCGAACCCTCGACCTGGGTTACCAGGCGCCGTTCCGAAAATTCTAGTGACAAGCTCATAATCAATGCTTAGTTGTATCAGCACATAAATATATTAATAATTGTTGTCCAAGTTCTGAAAAACATCTACAGAAAGCAGCACATCAAATCGTCCAGAGCAGCGTACTTCACACCCGCAAGTAACCTCGAACACGCCACATCACAGCGAGTTTTTCCATCTGAACATCTCGTGTCAGTAGTGGATTTTGTCAGCCACGCACTATGGATGGCTCACCAAGGGTTCAAATCCATCCTCACGCACCACATCCCCGACGAGTTTCTCCAACTCAGACTGTGAAAGTCCGTAAACAGATACGTGCTGCATAACAGAGGAGAGCAAAGGATCCGAATCTTGCGAGACGGCAGAGGGCGCACCGGCCAGTGCGTAGGAAGACGGTGGGAGGGAAGACGAAGACGAAGGATGGTTGCTTTGAATTGTGCATGTTGGAGGAGAAGGGTTGGACATGATAACCGTACCAAGAACGTTCGAGGCTCCGTTAGCAACATTGGGGCGATGTTGGATGAAAGCTTCCGAAACGATTCTCGCAGGTAGGCTTGGCGGATCGTACAGAGGAACACGAGTTTCAGGATCGGTAGTGTGAATGTAAAGAGTCGTAGGAGGTCTAGCAGGGCTGACTGTAAGGGGAGAAGAGAGGAATTGATGTACAGGCTGCGTTGTCAGAGAAATACCAGGCGTGCGATCAGGAAACAGGCGCGTCGCGGCGGGCTGAAAAGGCAAAGGCACCGGAAATTTTTGCATTGGAGTAGTCTCCATCGACGCAGGGAGACCAGATGGACCGCCACATTTACTGTTAGGATTAGCCTTGCATGGGCATATGGTAGCAATTCTATCAATAAATTCGGCAGATGCAGAGTTCGAGGCAAAAGTAACTTGGAATCTGCGGTAGACCTGGGAGAAACTAAGGGTCAGTCTCCGTCGTCTGTTCTGTCGCGCCGCCAGTGCTCACAGGGTTATTGGTCACAGAGTCCAAAGGATGAAGATACCGGAGGCCCACAACAGCGTCGCGATATACAGCTTTGAGAGGGAGACCTTGAGATTGCTTTTTCTGAGTCTGTTGCAGAGGAATAGCAGAAAAAGCCAAGAGGTCCATATCCTCCTAGGGTTGTTAACAGGTTAGCCTGTCGGGTAGATCTGCGTTCGCTTTCTTACAAAAACGACTTCGTTTCCATGATTTGCGCTGTGAGATTCGTTGGGGTTCATAGACCACAGAATTCGAAGTCGGACCGATTCAAGCTCTGCAGTCGAAGCTTTCGTTACATCCAATACAAGACGCATGACCGGGTTTGTGAAATGTTGCCATTCGGAACTCCCAGATGCGTTAGCGAAAGATTCAGTGACCGTCTTAGGATAGGACTTCGAATACTTCTGAAGAACATAGGTAGATGTTGCAGTGGTTGAATGGGACATGGTGGTGGTTGCGGCTTGAGTGCTTGAGTGTACACAAACAACAGCACAGGAGACAACAAGAAATATGCTAGGAGTACAATGGGACGGGATAATATACATGCAGACAGGACTTAAACTGGGTAAAAGTGCAGAATCAAACCACATCCTCAGGTCTCCAGCCGTAATAACTCTGAAGCTTCTTACTCCACTCTTTCAGCTTGATAGGCGTGATTGTAGTATCAGGATGGGCTGCGAAAGAGACTGTGTCAGGCTGGTGTGATTATACTAGAAATAACTTCACACACGCTTGTGGAAGGAGATGGACTGGAAGGCGAAGAAAACGATAGCGAGTTAGTACATCATCGCGCATACATGAGACTGAAGACATACCCTGAGGTCAGAAACTGGAGGATCGAATCGTACACTAGAGCCTGCAGTACTGGGGTCATACGAGAATCCCATGTCTGTCATGAGCTGTGACAAAATTTGAGTATCAAGGCGTAGGGTGAAATGAATAAATCCAACCTTGACGAAGACCTCCCACTTCATACCAGCAGAACCGCGAGTGTCATCTTCTGAAGTTTTCAAAAGCTGGTGAAGATATTTCTTGGTCTTCATATTCAAGTGACTAAACCAGTTACGGCGCGTAGCGGGCTTCTCTTCAGGGATGTCTTGCTTGTCCTTACCCATTCCCCACTTACCCAGCACACCTTTCGCCAAAGGGAATATAGAAGCGTGGCCAGCCCGCTTCTTAATCTTTTGCTTGGAAACGTTAAGATGTTCAGATTGGACGTACGACCGACCACTCTGAGCAGTAGTTTGTTCCGTAACCAACGACGCGGTCGACATAAAAGGAGCGGTAGCGGCAACGCCAGCTGGCTTTGCAGGGGAAGTCGGCTTCATAACTGGAGTTGGTTTCTTCTTCGATGGTGATGCCGGAGTGAGCTGAGGAGCTGCTTTGCTAGGCGGAGGTGACGCAGGCTCGGGAATCGCTGCTGTACGCGGTTCGAGGACGGGAGAAGGAGCGGTTTCTGCCTCAGCCGTTTCACCCGTCTCACCAGGAGCTGCTGTAGCAGTCTTTTTCTTTTTCTTCTTGGGTTTCTTCTTCTTCTTCTTCTGGGTTGCCCCGACATCGTCCTCGTCCTCTACCTCCTCAAGGGTGGTCTTATGAGACTTGGGCTGGTCTATAAAGTGGTCAGGAACAAGCTTATGAGGCAAGTAACCAAGCCATGCCTTCGGTCTTTGCTTTGGAGGGAGCAGGCTTCACACCCGCGGGCCTCTTGACACCGACAGGCGTGGCGCCGGGAGCGGTCGTCTTCAACTTGGTGCTCTTGTTGAACATACGTCCTAGCAAACCAATGAGCAAAAAATATGGAAGGGAGGCGTAAAAACAAAGCACCTCTCAGAGACCCCAGTAATTTCAAGAACGGATTGCCTTTGCGTTCTTCAAGTAAGGGATCATCTTCTGGACTGGGGTGAGCTTCAGGATTGAACCAGTCAGCGGCATGGGCTGTGTCCATGGCATCTCGAAGCAAATCTCTCA
>RZIO01000001.1:2036726-2076042 GCA_004338095.1 Gloeostereum incarnatum | reverse complement strand
GTAGACTCGCTGTATTCGGAATCTGAGTCGGATACATCCTGGAGAGGTGGCATGCCGCCCTCGCTGTCGGAATCTTCTCCTTGAGTGATGGCGAGGGTTTTCGTTCGGCCAGTGATCTTACGGGGACCATCTCCCTCGTCGTCAGAATCCAGATTGAGGCCAGGCAAGACGAAAGTGCGCCACTGGGGAGTGGGTTTCTTGACCGCATCTTCAAGTCCCCAGAGAGTGTCGATATCATCGCCCCCGGATTTGTTCTTGTAGTTCTACGAAAGAGAGAGTATGAATACGGGTGCCCCACAATCGGCAAAGAGTGGACACTTACTTGGTTGATGATCTTCCACATGTTGTCGAGGACACCTTTTTCACGAGTCTTCGAAAGCGGATAAATCAAATCTTTGAAAGAGGCACAGTGCTCGGCTGCTGCCAGAGAGAACGGCTGAGCGTCAACCCAATGTTCATAATCGGGTGGCATCTTGCGCGGCTCATCCTTCCAAGCGGTAGCATCAGGCGTAAGAAGCGGAGCTTCGAGGAGTTGCTGCAGCTCAACAACAACCTTTGCGTATGATTAATGTAGAGGGGCCCATCGAACCTCAGGTAATCTCAGACTTACAGATAGGTCACCGACGGCGTCCCATAGCCCTTGGGGGAAGCGTTTGGCGTCCGTGGGAGACTCATCGACAGCATCATGCAAAATATTGAGCAACACCGCTTTGGGATATTCTCCACGAGGGAAACAGAGCTCGATGACGATCGAGTCGAGGAAAGATCGACAGGCATCGCGTAGCTCTTCCGAGTCGAAAGTCATCTCACTTTCGCCTAGTTCGTTCGTACGGGATTTGAAATACTTCGTGTAGTGAGCTGTTTCGACCAAGTAGCTATTAGTTGAGAATTGTGGCGGTAGTAGGCTCAAACCTACGGGTACTAGTAGCCAGGACGGAAAACTTATCCTGCGTAACATTGACGATGACGTTCACGATATCGTATAGAACAAGATAAAGGGATCGGAGAGTACTGTCACTCTTCAGGTGACCAACAGTTTTACTACCATCTTGTAAGCCTGCCTGTTGCAGCTCGATGAGGGTGTCGGCAACGATCTTCCACGCAGCCCCAAGCAGGTATGTATTATGAATTCTAAGTATGACTTACGAGTCAATGATCATGAAAGGCGCGAAGGCAAGCCACTATTTACCGATCAGCCACAGTTGAGGCAATCAAGCTGGGATTGTGCATCCAACTGGAGGTGGGATCCTTTGGGTCGGGAACTTTACGAGACTTTATTTCTGCCTCGACTAGGGTCGAGAAGAGTTCTGGATCCTTGAGATTCGCGATATCATCTATGCAACCTGAAGACGCGCGTGAGAGGGAACAAGGGGGCATCAGTCGAGCTACTTGCTGCTAAATTGACTCTCAGCAATTTTGAGGGCCTTCTCCAGATTGAAAGGAGTCATAACGGAGGATCTGGATTTCTGTACAAGGTCCTCTGAACACAATTTCGTCAGAGAAGCGAGAAGGGCGGTGGTGATAAGATTACTTACCTGCAAGGAGATCGAGTTTCTCTCGACCAATGAGTTTGGCTGCACTTTGGACAATCTCTCCATTTCCGCGAGCAGCATTGCGTAAAATGAGGGCGCGGGCAGTCGTGGGTTTTTGGACGGCCTCCTTGCGCTTAGATTTAGTTGCGTCTGCAAAAACTTGTTTTGGCCCGGTTGATATCAAGTCCCGCGACGCCGGAGCTTTTGCATTTTTCTTCCTCGTCGAAGGCGCCATTGCAAAAGCGAATTACCGTTGACGGTCGTCGGGTCGTACAGTGGGAAAATGAAACAAAGAGACAAGTGTCCAAGCGTCATTAGACTTTCCTGTTTGTTCATGTTATGGATAGCCCCAGAACGGAAGGCGTTGATTAACTAATTCAAATTCTTAAGCAACGCGTCGATGTCGAGAGTACTTGAATACGTGCGTTACATCCAGGCAATTATCCTTGGGCAGTCTCGGAATCTCTGTCTAGTTATAATTTCTGATCATCTTTCGCACCGCTGATGCGTATACCACTGCTTTGCTATGCCAATGTATCAACCAGCAATCAACTTGAATCAACTTGAAACAGAAATGTGATTGACCGCCGTCCATCAGTGTTCATGAGCCCTCAATCCCCTTCGACAAGTATCCCGAGTCCCGATCTCTGGGCGTTCAAAAAAAATGATGCCTGCCATTCGCGCTGCTTGTGGACGACCGTGACCTTGGTCGCATAACGGCCCTTTCGTGTTTCTTGCTTTCAAGCGGACTTGTAGTTTATCTAATACCTAACGTTCTTTTCGTTCATTCTTCGTTCTGTTTGTCATATTTGTCTTGCCTTGATGGCTTCATTCAACCTGAAAGGTGAGTGAGCATTCAAGCTTCAAGATGGGAAATGTGTTCTGACACAGAACATTTGATTAGTGGAGGACTCGTCTCCTTTGTTTTCTTTTTCCCCAGCTGGTGCTTGGAGCGACAACCCGAATCCACAGGGCTTGAGTCTTGTGAGCTCCAGTTTCGGTCACTTGTCTCCTCCGGATCCCTTAATATTGTTTGGCAGGCGTATTCGGGCAATGCCTATCACTCGACGACTGTGCAAGGTGCCTCAGCTACAATTGAATTCCATGGTGCGCCCAAACGATATCTGTCTCTCCTCTGAGCTTTACGATAGTTTCTCGTAGGGACTGGGATATCTATCTTCGGGGGTCGTCGGCCAGAGTATGGAACCTATTCAATCGCCGTGGATGGTGTGACAATCTTCCGTGGAGACGCTCGGAATCCAGAAGTTGTCGCACAGCAGCTTCTAGGAAGCACAAACGGTCTCAGCAACGGGAGGCACACTGCGATCTTTACCAGTATCGGAGGACCCATTGATCTCGATTATGTTGAGATTGAAGCTGAGGTTGGGCCACCGGGCTCCGAAATGAACACAGTTTTATACGACGATACCGACCCAAAATTCTCGTATCTTCCTTCTGCTGCTCATTGGCAGACCAATACCCGTGAGGAGTTCATGGATGGTACTCTCCAGTCAGCTTTCTCCCATTTTACACCGGATACCTACTTATCATTAGCTGTTCAGTTTCTCTAGTAGTCCCGATGCACAAGCATCTATCTCAGTAAGCTCTGATGGCTAGAATTGTGACTTAGACCTGATCATAACTCGCAATGATCTAGTTCACAGGAGAAGCGCTGGCGTTGTATGGGACAGTCTCACCAGACCATGCCGATATGGATATCTCATTAGATGGACAAGTGAAAACCATCTCTGGTGGGTCGGGACGCGTCGGGACCCTCCATGCTGCGGTAAGCACTTTATACTCATGATGTTGTCTTTAGCATGCTCACAAGTCATCAGATTATGTTGGTAAGTTCAAAATTGTGTTCCAGTCAGTCGAGTTCTGCAATATGATCTTCAGTACTACATCAATGGCTTGGACTCCTCGTCAGAGCATACTCTCACAATCTCGAGATCTACTCAGCGGGATGGAACGGGTCCTTTTTTTGATATTGACGCGGTCAGCGTATTTTCTGCCTCCGGTGGTTCTACCGTTCCCTCCACCACGAATACCAATGGCAACTCCAATCAAGGGGACAGCTCAGCACCATCAACGGATGTTCCGTCAGTCTCATGCTTTTCCTGCTCCTTTTTTAAACCTGATCTGTTCCTCTAGAATCCCGAGTCCCAACGAACCAGACAACAGTCAAGCAAGTGGCACAGCACAGGCCGCTCAAAGTGGCGCTCGATCTATGCCTGTAAGCACAATTGTGGCAGCGGCTGTTGGGGGGTATGAGCCATCTGATCTCTAGTGACAGTCTGACTGATTGACTCTTTCAAGTTTCGTTGGACTGGTTTTGATCACACTATTGATATTCTTTTTGCTCAGACGAAAGCGAAGATCGCGTGCTGGTAGCGCACGGTGGCTTGAGAAAGGCTCGATTTCCTCTCCAACGTCGCCCGATCTTCCCATTCAAGGTGTGTCGGAAGATCCAAGTAATGCCGCGTATGGTGGTATCGTGGAGAACAGGCTATCCCCCGTACGGCCGCCTCCACCGCAGGCTTTCCCAGTTTCCAGACAGGCTTCAATTGTGTCCAGCTATTATGGTCGGAATTCGCTCTTCCCCGGCCAACATTCCCGGGAATCCAGTGTCGAGTCGAACTCCTCGACAGCGCCAATGCTTCCTGGTGATGTGCCTGTCATACAGCTGCCTCGACGACCAGTTCGGGCAACAGTAACTTCGAGTTACAGTGTATGTCTGTCGAGTTGTCACAGGCATGTGAACTTACTTACGAACCCGACATTTAGGATCCCTATTATGCTCAAACGACGCAACGACCAGCAGCTTTCTAGTAGAAGGGTGGACTTTGGAATCGAGTAGTATTACTGCCAGGCTGGCCTGGTTGTCCAGCTGCAGGTTTAAATACAACATTGATGATCGTTAATTACAACTTGTTGCATCTGTAAATTTATGATGGACAAGGTCTCGGCAATACATGCAACGAACAATGTTCTGGAAGGAAACTGAGGTTGACCGAGAGGCCCATATTCGAGTCCCTGGATCGGGAACCCGGCGTCGTCAGAGTGACCGGCATCATTCAGAAATTGAGAGTCCGCCAATTGGGCTCTCGTCCAAAACGATCATCTTCTTCTTTAACCCTTGTGCTCTGCTCTGGCTTGTACATTGCCTTCCCTTTTCTTTTGGGTCTTTTCTGGGTTTTGAGCTGTGCTCGTTTGCTGCTCTTTTCTTACTTTCTTTTCTTCGGTGTTCCCCCTTCTTTCCCCCACGTCCTACGAAGCAAGCCTTCTCTGTTGAGCAGCGCTCTCCACATTCATTCCTCATCACAAGCCGTTCGCATCTTTACCGCATACTTCATCATCTTCAACAATGGGAAATCTCGTGTGGCATGAATATTCGCGCTATATCTCCATTACAGCCAGTCTCTGTCAGTAACCCGTCTCCTCTCGATATCCCTCTTCCTCATCTTCTTCACCAGATGCTGTATGGTCTGCCTTCTTTGCTCTCTTCTACCGCAAGTTCTTTTGGGACTTTGTCGGTGGCATCATCAGAGATCCTGGAGGTGTTCAGTATGTCATACTTCAGCTCTCGCGTCCATGCTAGACTCACCTGTCTGCTTTGCAGGCCTTCTCCCGGGGCTGCGGTGTTCATCACCCTCATCGTAAAGATGCCCATTATCCAGATTTTCACCATTGTCATCGGATTGATCTTATTGGCTGTGGAATTCCCCATTCCCCAGATAAAGCCTCTTGCTATCTATCGAAGTTTCGTCTTCAGAATCGTGCTACTGCTGTTTCAGGCCTTTTTAACCATACTGTTTTACCAAGTGAGTGTGCCTGCTTTTTTCATCTCCAGATACAGTTGATATTGTTGACACCAGGGAACGAACGCATCGATTTATTCGCTCATAGCCATTGGCTGTTATATCCGTGCTCAAGCGCTGGGCGAAACGATGGCGGAGGCGAAGGAGAACCGAGGGAAGGGTGGGCGGGCTTGATCCCGGATCACCGTCCTCAAGTCTTAGTTTCCATGACTTTTTGTATACGGACGCAGGAAGGGGAGAAGATATACACTGCGACGGACTGTGTCCGCTCCCCGTTCATTTTTATCACCCCGATTCTGGTAGCAAACCACCTTCACTGCATGGTCATCATTACTGTATAGTTCCTTGCCCTGTTTCCCATTCATACTGCTGCTATGTTTACCTTGCTTTTGTACCCTTTAAAAACCTTTCGGATGCAATGAATAACCAGTTTTACGGGTTCAACTGTGGCATGGGGAAGGATTGTTGACTACACATAGGGAGGTACCATTTGCTGAACGAGTACCACCATCATCATGTTGCCGCGCAAAATCGTGGCAAAGATTCCATCGACCTATGAAACCGGCATTTCGTCTGGAGAACTCTTCTTCTTCCCTTCCACTGTCCACAAGCATCGTGATCCAGAAATATCGGGCGTTGAGGTTGGTGATACGCGTTTTATCTAATCGCGCTGAACCAAGTCCAATCCTGTGAATCTGCAGTTCGAAATACGTCTTTGTCCTGCGCTGCAGAAGAAACCTACGCTGCCTACTCCCCATTTCGATGGAGAATCAGTACCGTCCCCGGCAGAAGTGGCCATTGAAAGAGCAAAAGGTCTGATTTTGGACCCGTTCATGCCGCCTTACAATCCCAATCTCCTTGTCGGCTTTTTGAAAAGCGAGGAAGAACAAGAGGACTATGTTGTGCTGGTTAGTCTTGATGACTAGCTGCTACTTTGGCCTCGTAGCGAACGATTGCTCTATTATCTAGATGAACAAGTACTCTGTCGTTCCTCGCCACTTTCTCCTTGTCACCAAAGGTACATCCCGCCGATCCACCCACTTGTTCTTCGCTAACATGGCGGAATACAGACTTCAAATCGCAGACATCTCCTCTTATGCCTGAAGATCTTGTGAGCGTGTATTCGCTTCTAGTGGCTGCCGATAAGGCCCGAAAACCTGTCTTCGCCTTCTACAATTGTGAGCTTCCTTGTCATCTGATCTTTTATGTCCTCACCTCGTTTACATTTCAAAGGCGGCGATGTCAGCGGGGCTTCACAACCGCACAAACATCTTCAGTTTCTCCCCCTAGACGAAGATGAGGATGGGCCGCCTATAGAACTTTTGGCGCGGTCTATCCCACTTGAGAGCGCAGGTACTATATGCATCTCAGGCATCCTCTGTTGAATCAGGATCTCACCGTTCTTTCATAATTGCAGATAAGCCTTTCTCTTTGACTGTTCTTCCTTACGCCAATCATGTCTACCGATTACCGCCACGGCTCCACACCCGTCCATCGGAACAGGTTGAACATGTCCTTTCTCTGGCCTTCCTGGCTCTTCTCGACTTGTGCATATCCACGATCCGCCACGATCCAGATTATCCACCAGGAAAACCATCTTACAATGTTATCTTCACGCTAGAACATCTCTACGTGATCCCTCGCCGGCAAGAGACGCACACATTAGCGGAAACAAACGATGAACTGAGTATCAACGCATTGGGGTTCGCTGGGATGCTGTTGGTCAAGAGTGAGGCTGAATTAGAAGCTGTAAAGAAGGAAGGTGTCGGGAAGATTCTGCGCTCTGTTGGGCTGAAGAGTGTACACGACCTGCAAGTGGCGGGTACGTCTGCAGAGGCTGAAGATGTTGAAGTAACTGGTTCATATCTTTAATGTGCAACTTTTTTGTGCCGCTTCCAAGCTCCAGTTTCATATTGGGACACGAACGTTCGTGGAGTTTAGCCTCATTTGATAATAATAATAATAATATGTAGCGCAGCCTCGGGGTACTTTGCCGAATTTGGACATTCCTCACAGCCACACAGGATGATTGTCCTTGTCCAGTGATCTCAAAACTCAAACGGATACGAAAGCGAGCGTGCGAGGAAGAACAGTGGCTTAGAACTTCCTGTTTACTGCGCCCGTCTTATGCGCCTTGAGGTCAAAGTTGTTCTTAACCTTTTATGACATACACTAGACCACGCTCTCTAAACAACAACTACTATGCCTGCCATCCAGTTCATCCAACTTGAAGGTAACCCTTATCACCAGCCTTTTGGAGTTCTTATATATATTTCGCTCTACAAGTGAGGGCGGAATCCTCCGTCGAACCCTCTCCAACTGGCCAGCTTACTCCCCAACAGTCTGAACAAGTCAATCTAGGAGGGTCAGTTACCCTATTTTTGAAAATATGATCCGCATTCATGCCACTGTCCAGTTCGAAAGCGAAGACGCCAATCATAGCTGGGAGCGTTTGCGGCGGTGTCATGGGTCTTGCATGGTGAGCGCATCATGGACTTCTGTAAGCTTTCCAGGTGTTTGACCGCATTCCAGGATCATTGGCTTCACCATCTACTTTCGCAAACGTTACATTCGCAAGAAGAATAAACGTCTGATCGCAGCAGGAAAGGTTACTCCCAAACCCAAAGAGCCGAAGATCCCAGAAGAGAAGATTATTATTCCCCCTGATCCAGCAGTCCTTTCCGGGCAGTATCGACCTGGCGATATCGTCATTCCCGAGCGTCCTAGTCGAAGTCACTCCAGACATGCATCCCGCCATGAATCCAAACCCGTTAGCTTGCCTCCATCTATCACCCATGGGACTTCTGGGAATTCAGAATCAACACCACCTAACCAGAGCCTTAGCTACGCATAAGACTCAGGCCTCAGCGTATTCTTGTGAGTGATATAGATGCTATACTTACTTCCCTGTCAATTGATTCTCGTCATTGCAACCAGATTCTATTATCAACTTTACGGACACCACAATACATCTCGCTTCAATTCATCCTATAGTACATTGTATCCTTGCTGCCCTGTTCCCCTCGACCTTTATACACGTTGTTCAATCCGTGTATGCACCGACGTTGGCGGCCTGAAATAGTTTCATGACAGCAGTCGACCAACACAAACTGCCAACTCACCGTGACATCCCTGGCGTAACGGTAAAGGATACCTCTCTTGACATTGAAGTTCCGCTTGTCAGATGCATCCCATTCCTTCTTGCGCCGTTCTTGTTCCTCCTCATCCACCAGCCAATTGATTGTTCTGGTCTCGGAATCAATTATGATCCCGTCCCCATCCTTCACCAAGGCTATAGGACCTCCAAGTCGTGCCTCCGGAACGACATGGCCAATAATGAAACCACGACTAGCACCTGATATCGTATGTCAGTGATACACCAGGATGGCAAGAGAGAAGTCAGCACCTGAGAATCTGCCATCAGTGATCAAAGCAGTCGAGTTGCTCAACCCTGCTCCTGCTATTGCGCCTGTCGGACCTAAAGTGCAGGTTCCATGTCAGTATTGACAAGATGGAAAAGGCTCCACGTTATACTGCTCACCCAACATCTATGTTTCAATGCGCCAAGGTTATGGCAAAGTTCAGCGGAAATGAAATCACTCACCTCTGGCATGCCAGGAGCTCCCTTTGGTCCTTGGTACCTGAATATCAAGACCATGCCTGCCGTTATCTCGCCTCTTTCGAGAGCAGGAAAGAATCCATCCAGACTTCTGCAGTTCAGAGCCTACTCTATGCAACGGTTATGTGGACTCAGCACCCACCTGTCGAAACATTTTGCTGTACCCTGAGCACGCCCGTTCAATGAGCACACAGGAGTGTCTAGCCAAAAGGAAACTGATGCTCGCCTCAAACCGTCCACCTTCTTTACCTGTGAGTTTGGCCACAGCTGTGCCTGGAGCAAGGTTGCCTCGCAGAATCGTCAAATGGCCGGTGCGCTTGAGAGGATTGTCCAACTTTCTGACGACGTCCTGATTGTCAAACGACAGCTCCTGCACGTCTTCCAGGTTTTGGGCCAGTGTCTTTCCCGTGACCGTCATCTGGCTTCCATCGATGAGATCTGTGTGGTTCAAGAGGTATTTGACGATGGCCGGAATGCCTCCGACTTTGTGGATATCTTCCATGTAGTACTTCCCTGAGGGTCTTCGTCGTGTCTGTCAGCGAAACGGATGACATGGGCAGGAGTTGCCATGCTGCTTACTTGAGGTCAGCAAGGTAGGGGGTTCTGTCTGACACGGTTTGGAAGTCGTCAACGGTCAACTGCATACACATTGGTGGTTATTCAGGGCTGGAGATGTAGCTGGTCCCACCTCGATATCTGCAGCTCGTGCCATAGCCAAGAAATGCAGAACCTAGGAAGACCCTCGTGAGTCCCTGAGCGCACCTCTCTAATGAAACAGGCTACTGACAGCGTTCGTTGATCCACCCAAGATGTTTACAATGACGATCGCGTTCAGGAACGATTGGCGAGTCAAAATGTCCCTGGGTTTTAAATCCAGTTCGAGTAGCCGCTTGAGATATTTTGCTGCCTTGAAGCACTCTTGCACTTTCTCTGTAGGATTGAAGATCAGAGAACGATTGTGCGACCGTCAGAAACCAGTATTCAGTATTACCCGGGTACACTGCGGGAAGGCTTGAGGAGTATGGCAAAGACATGCCCAACACTTCGAGGGCAGAACTCATCGTATTAGCACTTTCGCAAGAGCAGCATTAGTGGAGGTCTGAGTTGAGGGTTTGAGACCTACGTATACATTCCTCCACACGCGCCACCACCGCTGGGACAGCCATGTCGTACGACATCGAATCTTTGTTCGTCGGTGATGTTTCCCACAGTAAATGCGCCTACAAAGAGCACGCGATGAGAAAATGCATATCGACATCGTCACGACTCGATAAATCACCATAGGACTCGAATGCGTCCGAGATATTTACTGGATCCCCTGCCTTATATCCCATAGAAGGGCAGTCTATGGCCAAATTTAGTGTTCACCCGCAAGGAACGAGGAAAGAAAATCACGAACCGACGTGGCGGATGCCAGCCTGAATTGTCCCTCCATAGACGATGATCGTCGGTCGGTTGTGTCGGACGGCCGCCATAAAGCAGCCAGGCTGCATACATATTTTCAGAATGTGGCAAAAGCTACGTCGGTCGTGAGTCTTTACCATATTCTTGTCACATCCTGGGATGGAGATATTGCCATCATAATGTTGCGCCTGTCGATAGTTCAAAAGAGCACCGGGAGACGGGAGATGTGCATACCATCACAACCTACGTCGGTCACAAAGTTAGCCAGTGTCGGGGACAACAGCACGGACTTACGGCTTCTACAGAGTCAGCGATAATATCGCGACTCGGGAGACTTTTCGTAGGTTAAACAACCGGTATGTGCAATAAAAGAGGGATTCTACTAACGAGTACCGCATGCCTTAATATGTCAAAAAATACTTCTGAGTGAAAGATGCGTTTCGTACGCCTCATACACGTACCATCCGTTCCCATCGTGATCGCGTCACTGAAAGAGCGACTTCGTCAGCGCCACAACGGCAGCCAGAGAAGAAAGATGACCTTACCTGACTCCAATGGTGTTAAAAATAAGTCCCACGAGGTCCTCGTCCTTGCAACCGTTCTTAACCTGTTTCGCGAGTTCGAGCTTGCAACGCACTTACTTAGTAAGGGGAGCAGTGCGATATCAGAGGATTTGCTCACAAGATGAGAATTACATGGATTTCCTGTCCCGTTCTAGGTGACGTCGACGATACGAACGTGATCACCTCTGGGCACGTACCTTCCCACCAAATCGGAGAAATGCCAATCTACAGCACGCATACAATAAGGTAGGGAACCCGGATCGATACCAAGAGGAGCCCACCTGTGGTTTGTTCATGTCCTCCTCCGTCAAGCCGACGGCGTACACTGTAGATGGTCAGTGGGACATTCCGAATTCCAAGCCGTACGACACCAACGCATTGCCTGTGCTCCTCCGCGAGCCTGTAGGACCAATCGGATATAGACATCGAACAGCGGATTACATGAATCTAGCACAGACCTTGTTCTGTGTCACTTGCGATGAGATCTTGTTCAACTTTACAATGCCGCCAGTAACTTGGCCTGGCACCGTAACCGAGTGTCTGTGATGAGAATTGTTGACGCATAGGATGAGATCAAATCGTAGAGCGCGCACATTTGAACATCAGCCATTGTCATTTACGCTGCGAGGAGAGAAGAGGAAAGGAAGAAAGAACAAGAAGGATGAAGGTCGCATTACCCCACAACAGCCCCAGACTCAGGATCTATGTTCGGTCCGTCCGCGGGTTAATGATGACGATGATCGTTCTCGTGGTCCTCCACGTGTTGCCGCGTAACAGCCAATCGACAGCCTGCGATTTCTCTCATTGCAGTTCTATATCCTACACAGTGTAAGTAAATGGCCTTTACTAGAAATCGAAGCCTTCGTGACGGAACATGTCTAGGTTCCCCTTCACTTCCCCTCTGGCTTGTTCTGCGAGGTCAGGGCGATCCTGTGGACCAACAAATGTCAGACGAGAGATAAGAAGAACAGATGTAGTCACCATTTGAAGGAGAGCGCGGCGCAAGGTGAACCATAGCTGATCGCTTGTCTCACCATTCGTCGCGTTCTGCAACGCAATGGCGCTCAGGAAATGCTCTGCAGCTTCCTTGTGCGCCCCAATGTTGAGACCTGCAAGTTGAATCAGGACATCAGCTATAGTACGATCAGGAACACGAGAAAATACGCACAAGCTACTCCGACATTGTATATCGCACGAGTGTAGGTCGGCCGAAGCTGTAGAGCCTCTCTATAGACGCCCAGGGCTTCTTCTGGCCGGTTGCCGTTCGATAGTGACGACCCCAATCGATTCCAGAGCAAATAGTCCTTCGGCCTGGCGGAGAGAGCGCTCTCAAAGCAGTCCTTCGCTCGATCATACTCACTGTTACCGCATCAGCATGATGTACTATGACCATGTTGATCGCTTGATCACTCACTTGTTGGTGTAGAACAGGACGCCCAGCGCTGTCTGTACATCTGCATCGACCGTTCCATGAGCATGTTGAGTACGTGCCAAGTTCAAGAACAGGTTTGTGACTCGGTCGTGTGTATCCCAGGTAGAGCTATTTGACATAGCCTGCATCGTAACTTCAGGAATTTCTTGCGAAGGATATCGAGCACGGAGCCACCGCAAAAGCATCGCTTGAGAGCCTCTATCGAATGACTCGTTGGTAAAAGAAATTGCCAATGACTAGCCAAGGGTGAGTTTGGATGAACATGTGGCAGTAGGATGGGGAGGCATACCAGCATACCAGCGCCAGAAGCATTGGCGGCCTCAGCTATCTTGACGCCTTGCATCAGTGCCTTCATACCCTGCTCTTCACGCTCGTCCATGTTCCGGGTTTCGCCTAGTAAGATCCAAGCTTCGTATCCGCCTTCCCCAAGGTCACCCTTCTGGATAGCAGCTTCTAGGAGGAGAGCTACCTCTGAGAGCGATCCGTTCTGATCTAAAAGTGCTTTGGCGTCACTGAGCGGTGAGGTCGATGACGTGGAGGGATCTATATATTTGTTATCGGACTCTGAGAGTCGTTTAGCACGCCGTGATAGCGTGAGAAGTAAGAGCGCTCACCGAAAACGTAGTCTCCTAAGAGCGGTAGGCCTTCGGAGTCAAATTCCAAAGGCTTGCCTTCGAACCCAGTCTGAGCTTTACTTCCCAATCCATTCTCCCATGCTTGCTGCATGGTGCTACCGTAGTCGAAATCGAGATCATCTCGCTGGCTGTTCATGAACTCGTTGAAGTTGGCCTCCCATTTTGCAACTTCATCTTGGGTGGGTGGGTGATTCGTGTCGTTTACGAGCCTGTGATGACTTAATATCGACAGGCGGTGGCTCAATAGGAGAACGTACGTAGAGAAATCGGGCAACTGGCTCTCTGGGTCCAGCTTCGTCTGACGAAAGGCCTCCTCAATGTCTGTCACTCCGTCTTCCACTTCCACTATCCCAGAGGGTTCTGCTCGAGGGATTGCGAGAGAGGCGTCGACTTGGGCAAAGGCTGCCTCGAAATCAGCGTCCTTGGCCTTCCCTTTTCCTTTCCCCTGGTCCATAGAGGGGTAGTTATAAGAGGGCGTGTAGGGCGTCATTCCAGAGTACATGCTGTACGGCCGCGCGCTATATGACGCCTGTTGGGGCAGATACGACGGTTGCTGGGCTGTTGCGGTCAGTGAGTGGGGGAAGGACGTAGACGGAACAGGCATACCTTCTGACTGGAATAGCAGGTTCTGCGAAGTCAATGGCGCCTGCGTGTTGGCAGATGGGGAAACTGCAAACTCTGAAGCCCAGGATGATTGCGGTATACTGTTTGGATGAAAGCCGCTTTGAGCATGCTCTGAGCGCCATGCTTGTTGAAGGTTTGATTGCGAAGGGCCTTGCGTGGGATGAAGATGTGGGTGCGCGGGAGGTGAAATCAGCTGAGAAGGGGAGTCGAAGAATTGGCGCGCCAGAGAAATATCATGTTGACTTGCACCTCCTACGGAGGTTCCTGGAAGGTGATGAACCTTGAAAGAGAATTAGTTTTTTGTAGGAAAAGAAGGAAATATCATACTCTTGCAGACGAAGGGCCGGCAATGCGATCCTGCTGCAAACTGCGATCCCCCTCGGCATGCTTGAGGACTTGAGAGAGCGGGTTTAAAGGGGCCGCACAATCCGAGCCAGATATCAGACTTTGGAACGACATGGAGGTCAACCAGCAAGGAGGGAAATCTGGGGTACTACTTGCCGAAGTATTAGTCAGCCGGAGGCATCTGATATTAAATCAGGTGACTTCTTACGCCTCAAGATCCGACAAAGCCGACACTCCTTCTGCCAACATGCTTCGAGTTCGCGGCTTCAGGCCATTGTTGAGAACATACGCCACAGCTTCCGGGCCTCACGCGCTTGTGTTTATAGAACATACCCAGGGAGTCGTCGATTCCAGCTCACTCTCAGCTCTCACCGCCGCCCAACAGCTGGGCGGGAAAGTCACAGGTCTCGTCGTTGGAGGACCTGACAATGTCCCAAAAGCGGTGGAACACGCAAAGAAGTATGTCTCTTTCTTTCCTTCTTCTACGCTTTTGGAGACTTATAATGTCTAGGCTGAAGGGACTAACATCTTTGCTGCATTCCACATCTCCCCAGTACACTCATCTCCTTCCAGAAACTCTGACTCCTCTCTTTGAAAAGCTGCTGTCGGGTTCTTCATCTTTCACGCATGTGGTAACTTCCCCTTCTTCCTTTGCCAAATCCCTCCTTCCTCGCGTCGCCGCCAGGCTTGACGTTCCTGCCCTTTCTGATGTCACATCCGTCGAACACAACTCAGATGGTAGCACGACATTCACACGCCCAATCTACGCTGGAAACGCCATATCCACCGTTCGAGCACCTTCCTCCATTCCAATCAAGTTCTTCACAGTCCGCTCCACCTCCTTTGCCGCGGCTCCCTCTGAAGAAGGGCAACAAGTCGATGTCCAACTACTTGAGCCTGTTGAAGTCTCTGATCCACCTACTGAGCACGTCAGTACCGTGATAGCAAAGTCTGATCGTCCCGATCTCGGCGTGGCAAGCCGTATCGTTTCCGGAGGACGTCCTCTCAAGAATGCAGAGACTTTCAAAGCCACTCTATATCCTCTGGCTGACGTCCTAGGCGCCGCAGTTGGTGCTTCCCGTGCAGCTGTCGATGCTGGTTATGCAGACAACTCGTTGCAGGTTGGCCAGACAGGAAAGGTAGTCGCCCCAGAACTCTATATTGCGCTGGGTATCTCTGGTGCCATTCAGCACTTGGCCGGAATGAAGGATTCAAAGCTTATCGTTGCCGTCAACAAGGTGACGACTCCTATTCTGTACCCAGATTTTTTTTCACTGACTTGTTTCTACCAGGATGCGGATGCACCCATATTCCAGGTTGCTGATGTGGGCCTCGTCGGCGATCTGTACGAGGTCGTACCACAGCTCGTCGAGAAACTGAAAGCATAGAATACAGCAGTGTTACATTTTGCCTATCTACATATCCTTTCGTAAGTGTGCGAAATGCTCTAACGCACGCTCCACCTCTTGTTCCGGCGTCGTTGCATCAATCCAATCCACCTGCTTTTCTATGGCTGCCCCGAGTATAGAATAATCTGCTCCCAGCGTGCTCTCAAACTCGTACATTTCTCCGGACTCAAATGAGCCTTCCAGGACACGGTTTGCGAACGGGAGACGGACATGCTCGTAGGCTTCCAGGGCAAGACCCACTGTCGACACATCGGCTTTCGCTAGAAGGCTCGCCAAAACAAAAACGTCCTGTTGGAATCAATAAGTCTCGGTCTCGAAGATGTTATGGTCTTATGTACCTCGATGGCCTGTCCAGCGCCGGCTCCTTAAAAAGACCATAATTTGGCATTAGCGGCAAATCGGATGGAAGTCATGCCGCACCTTGATGCGGGGACATTGCATGAGCCTGCCCTCGACTTGAACTAACGCTGTTCCGAGAGACTGAAGGGACGTACCGCGTCGCCGACGAGAACCACCCTATCGTCAAAGTAACATGGCAGGGCCCTGAGATGATGAATACCCCAAAGAGTAGGGTTCTTTACATGCTGTTGTTTAGTAAATACCTCTACGCGGTTTCTGTCGTATGATCTTTCTTTACCTTTAGCAAGCTCTGTAGCTCTGGCTCCCACCCATCGTATGCCTGAAGAAGAGCTTTCTCAGAGCACTGCTGTACCCAAGGGTCGGGATAGGCTTCTCCGCGTTTCTCGGGCTTGGATACGAACGCGACGACGTTAACGATGCTGCCTTGGGAGATGGTATAACTGACGACGTGCTATCGTCAGGCCTAAAGATGAGTGTGCTGCAAGACTGGCAGACTGTGTTCTTCTTGCCTTGTTCTTTCCACAATACTGATTACGCCGCAGCATGTGCTAGACATTAGCGACTTGACAGGGAAAGGAAGGTGCACTTGCCATCATAGGGGACGCAATAGTCCGATGCGGAGGCCCATCTTGGTCAGAGACCATCTCAGCCACAGGGATGAGACCTCGAAATGCGACGGTTCCTGTCCAAACAGGGTCTATATAGTTGAGTAGTTCAGGGTGTCTTTCGCGAGAGGCTTTCCGGCGCAGTGATTCAGAGCGTATTGAAGACTTGATACCGTCGCATCCAACAAGCACATCGCAAGTTGCCGTCGTGCCATCAGAGAAAAACAAAGTATAGGGACTGCC
The DNA here is from genome assembly GCA_004338095.1 of Gloeostereum incarnatum. Taxonomy (NCBI): domain Eukaryota; kingdom Fungi; phylum Basidiomycota; class Agaricomycetes; order Agaricales; family Cyphellaceae; genus Gloeostereum; species Gloeostereum incarnatum. Next base: position 2,059,450 of record RZIO01000001.1, on the reverse strand, counting down.
ATCTGAAGAGCCACGATCGTAGGAGACCAGTTTCTTTCCGAAATGTGCTATCCCCATGTGGCAGATTTTTCACTAGAATGTCGAGAAACTCCGCTCGGTGGAAACGGATGCAGCCGTCTATAGTACAATTGCAGTTTCAGCGGACTGATTCAGGTATGCCTGTACAACTTACATGGCCGCTCAAGAAGGTGGAAACGGAATCCATTTTCTGCTTGATCAGAACGTCTGAAATCGAAACCGATGCCTGTCCTTGGTCAGGCAGAATCGATCTCACAGAGTGGCAAAGCTGACCATTGGTTCCATCTGGGACAGGGTGCGCCACATTAGAGAATTGCGCTGCAAGACCCATTAGTTCCAAGATTCGCCATGTTCTCGACCATATCATCACGCCCTGTGAAAGATCCTGATGCTATCAGTGATGTTGGGCTCCCTGCAACCGAGTCAGTCACTGACCGCGCCGATCTCTTTGAATCTCTCCGCGGCCTCAAACAATGAGACGCCTATATCGCCGCGGTTTGATAACGCCGATGCGAGAGATAAGCCACTGATTCCACCTCCACTACATGTGGTTTTTTTGAAGGTCAGTTTGTTTGCGGCTTCCCCAGCGCTGCCTTACCAGATAGCAACTCGAAACTTGCACTTCGACATGGGTAGGAGCAAGGTACAGTATATCTAGTTGCGTGCTAGTAAAGAGCGTGTGGACAGAAGGATATCGGTCCGTTCGGGGTTTTGCCCACTACTAACTTGTCCACTATTATGGAAGATCAAGTCATGAGATTCATTGCTGACCTTATTCTCATGGCACTGGTATAAGGGCTCGCATTGTTCTATTGTCATGCCGTATCTCTGAGAAGTGTGGGTAGAGCTTTTCAAATGGATCGGTCGGAAACTAAGTAGACAAGTAGTAGAGCTTATTTGGCACCGGAACTTGGAAGTGTCGGAAGATTGGAATGAGTCATCCGTCAGTGACGCGTCGTAAAGTACGCGTAAGTTGCAACTCACATTCCGACTCCCACCATCTTGTTGTGAAAATGACATTCGTTAAATACATATCCGAGTCAGACGCTGCAGGAAAGACACTGATAATCGTTGGTCTACCCGATCATAGCCTTCCTTCCCTTTCTGACTAGAAATTCAGCCTATTGTATCTGCAGCGAATGTCTCTCAGTTAGCTGCTGATCTGCTCATCGCATCTCTGTCCCTCAAACGGTGTGCGATAGTCGATCCGTCCTACTTTGTACCTGTGGCTGGGGCGCGCGACGATGGCGAGTCCGGCGTGACTACTCCTCTCGAATGTGAGAGCCGGCGCTTCTTCCCCAATCATTCAATTCACATGCATGAGTGTATACAGTATACGGGAGCAAGAACTCAAGTGTTATTGTGCTTCAGCAAAGATCCCCTGTCCTCAAGGTATGTGACTGGATCTATGCCTTGTATAGACACTTATTGCCCAACTTATGATAGTCACGCAAAGCCGAGTACATTCATCAGCTTCTCGAGTTCGTCCGTGGATCTGGGGCATCATCTGTTCTTTTTCTATCTGGAGTGAACCTCTCGGAAAGAACAGATGCTCAAATGATGTATGTCGGGTGCTTAATTTCTATATCTACGAGAATCTCCAACTTCTGTTCCTAGAACACCCACCTACTATCTCGCTCCAGCAGAAAGTCCTTCAATAAACTCGACTTCCCTCGGATCTTTGAAACAGCTGCACATCCCAGAATATACATCTCCAGTGCCTCAGCACTTGCAACCCACCGTTGAAGAGCCGCAGGTCCCGTTCATACCTGGAGGAGGACTCACACGTCGAATACTCTCTTCCTTACCCTCAAAATGGCCTGTTCCCGTGGCATCTTTGCTTCAGTTCGTCCTGGAAGGTGACAATCGAGCCGACGGCGCGCTTCTAGCCGCCGTTGTTGCTAAAGTTGTCGGGGTCGACTCTATGATCACAGAGTGGCGACAACCCGATAGCTGGCAACAAGGCTTGTTTGGTGCACCCCACGACCAGACCTTGTATGGATGAAATCAACAGTAACCCAATTGTAGTATCAGATATACAATGTACTAAGTGTTTATCTCTTCCCCGCCACACCGATACGACTGTGCTTTCGACCAGGCGTCTTTGCAGCCTGCGCAAGGGGCAAATAGGCGTAAGGGTCGACTCCGCCTTTCTTGACATCTCCACCAGCTTTCTATAATCGTGCGTGAGGTCAGCTAACCAGGCAGTGACTCTCTATAGTCTCACTTTTGCTTTAAAACTCATGTCCAAGCTTGTGATCCTTGTGTCGTTTTTGGCCTTTGTTTTTGGTGGATGCATCCTCCATCTCGACGTCTTCATCAATGTCCTCATTGCCCCGCCTCCGTTTCTTGGTGTCTTTATTAAATTTGACCCTTCCGTTGGGCCCACGAGTGAAACCATCAACGGAAGTAAGGCTCTCTTTATACGCGTTGCCGGCGAGGTCAGTGGTAGCAGCATTGGGCTGATCTTCAGGATCGGAATCTTCGTCAACAACCATTTTCCCAGTTTCTTCGTCGGTCTTGAATCGGGCAGCATCCTGGCCAGGTTTGCGTCGATTGCCTGATGATGTATCTGACGAATAACTGTGAGATAGACTAAGCCAAGGAGTCCGGGGCATAAAGCATACTCGTAATTCTTGTAACAGCACCCCGAAGGAGATCGATAGGTTCATCTCCTTCGAGGCGTAACCTCGGAGCGTTAGCCATTTTTCTTTTTGATGAGGTCGCGTTGCCACTGTCCATATCATCGTTATCGGAGTCATCGAGCTCGCTTTCGCTGCCATATAGCACATCCTCGAACGCGTCTCCTGTGGCCACTTTTGCGACGGGAGCCTGCTAAGCATGAGTAACCGCCAGATGACACAACAGAGGACAGACAGACCTCGCCATCATCATTCTCTGCCTTCTCCGCTTTCTTGCGCTTAGCGCGTTCTTTCCTCTTACGGATGTTAGTAAGAACCTTGACGGCGTCATCGTCCCCGGCACGAGAGTAGACTTCGTCCCAGCTGAACCTCCTAAGCATTCTCTCGAAGATGTGGCGAACCTTGACTTTGAAATGGTTCTTGTGGTCGTGCGACCACGCCAGAAGGGCGGGAACGAGCGTCTTGAGATGTGGCTTCACGATGTCTACGGGCAGAGTATGGACCGCTAGCTTCACAAAACCAAGGACAGATTTCACAATCTCCCGGTTGGCCGAGGAAACGAAGACGACCAATGTTGATACGATATCGTCAAGCATCTTCGGAGACAGGACATCTATAAGACAGTATTAACATCGCAAGTGGTCCCAGCAAGGATTCAACAGGCCTTTGAATTCGAAAACCAGACGAGATATACCAGTAATCGTGGCGCTGATCATGTGCGGGCTGGCACCGGCCAACCCGCCGGCCACCATCGTCATGAATTCTTCGATGTTGGCGGGAGCTGTAAACTAGGTTAGATGTAATTGACTGGGTTATGACGAAGAGGTACGGACTGCTATTAGAATTATCATCTTCGTCCATCCCGTCAATCAAGTTTCGCTTCACTGTCCCTCCCTCGTGCATTTTCTTTCCCATAACCAAAATGAGGTCGAAAGCCGCGGAGCGCGCCTTGTCTGAGGGTTCCTTTGTCCCCAAGACAGCCTCGGGAATGAGCGAAACGATGAGATGGAGAGACGAAGACGGAATGGAAGACACAAGGAAAGTCAAGAGATTGAAGCGATCCTATGCCATTCGAGTTTCAGACATCTTTCCTTTACGAAGTTGAGAATTGTACCTTTTTAGCTGCAGAGACCAAACCATCGGAGAGCTTGTCCAACTGGTCAAATACGGTCTCGACATCCACATTCACTTTGTTGGTTTCTACTAGTCTGGCTAAAAGCTTATACCCACGTTTCTGAATTGCATTGTCCTTTGCTGTCAGTACTTCGGGAGAAAGGCAGACTTCGAACAGAGAGGTAGCGTCGGCAGAGTTGAGATAGGGAAGAAGGAGCAGAAGGAGATCCGCAGTTGAAACCGCCACACTGCCCCCAGGACCAGATGTCGACTGAGCTTTGGACAAGTTGCTTTTGAAGAGATCAATGACTTTGATGTAGGCTCGTTGAATTTCCTAGCGAGGGGCTTAAGCATCGGGTGTCAAGGTAGTGAGGAGGTCTTACTGTTTCTCCCGCTATCGAAGCCCATGCGCTGATCACTTCTCCGACATGATGTCGACTATCAGGCGAGACATTTCCGAAGAGGTTAAAAAATACGGCAAGCCAGCTCTCCGATTGTGTGCGCAGGAAGGCCACGTTCCTCGCAGCGACCTCTGGTGGGATTGCTGGCCGACTGTCTTGCGGTGCAACGTTGGACTCGATCATGATCTTGAGACCTCTGAGAACGGAGGGTCTCAATTCAGGTTGCCCATATAGTAATTGTGAAAGAAGTTGAGAGAACTGTTGTGTCAGAGACTGCAAGGGGGATCTGTCAGCCACACTCAGACGCTTTTTCAAGAAACTCTGCACCTCTGATAGATCAATGGTTCCATGGCAATATCCGGAGAAGCCAGCCCATACTTGCGCCGTGAGTACACTCCAAACTTTGGCTTCTGACTGCCGGCCCTCCGACTCGGCTTTCTGCTGGAGATTGAACATGCGCTCACTCAAAGGCACGAAGTAAGACACAAAATGGGCGAGCGGAGACCGATGCAGCTGAGATAGAAGGGGAAGGAGATAAGCTCGAGGTTCTCGCCCCGCTTCTCTAATAAACGAAGAACAATGAGACCAAGGTCAATGCTGGCGGAAAGAATTTCTCACCTATCGCTAGGCTCCAGATTAAGAGGAAGCACTGTCAGCACTACATGAGGTCCAAACGCACGGATTGCAACAGCTAAAGTCCCATCAGCAGCCTCCTTGTATTCGAACGCCTTCTGGATTCTCAATTCACCGATCTGTTTGACCAAAGGAAGTAAGATGATTTCCGCGGCTTTGCGTGTCGTTTGTTCGAAGTTAGTAATCATGGAAGAGATCACAGAAAGTAGCTCAGGAATAGCTCGCGCGAACGGGAGTGAGTCAAAGGCACTCGATATCTGGGCAACGATTTTGGAAACAGTAGATTTCGAATCGTTGTCCGCTGCTGCTTGAATAAGAGCGGGAGTAAAGCAACCAGACAGAATCCCAAGGGACTGGGAGGCTGCTCTCCTCGTCGGCGCATTGCTGGACTCGAGGAATGGCCATAGTGTCTTCCAGACCACGCCAACTTCTGAGGCGCATCTATCTTTATCAATTTGGCTGTATGCAGATGTTGCATGTCCAACGACTTGGGCCCACGCAGGCGACAGAGCCACGTCACTTTTGGACGGCACAGATGAAAGGATGGTCTTGAGAACAGAGGGAATCTGATCATGTGAGAAGGCAGATTCATCATCCATGTCCAAAGCAAAAAGGTCGGACATTATGGAGTAAGAAGATTCGGAAAGATAGGGATTGCCCAGGCGGGGCAATGGTAAGAGCAGGTTTACGATTTTCGGGAAACTCTAACACTTTATGTATCAGAGGCAAGAAAAAATCACGGTATGCAACACTCACTTCAGGGGGCAAAAGTCGTAACACAGGTCTGAGGAAAGCCAAGATATGGATTGCACTCTCAGCACCAGAGGTATCAGATTTATCTAGCTTTGAACGTGCTAATGGGGAATGGTTTATTTCGGACAAGGCGGACTGTACCCATACTGCAACTCTGTCTGCGTATGGATGCCGAAGAAGAGGCGTAGGGGGGTTGGAGAGTATGTCTCTGACAGCTTCCGCTGCTTTTTTGCGGACTTTTGGTCTAGGATCGAGGCAGACCTGTAATATGGAAGCAAAGGCCTGGCGAATACCTTGTGCCTCTAGCTGAGGCCGTTCAAGAGACAACAGTACACTTTGATACAGTGATAGCTGCGAGCGCAGAGCAGGTGCGTACTGATTCAACAAGGGGAAAAGCGGGGATGTTAACGAGAGCAACGTGCTGAGATTAGAACGGATAACTGGGGTGGGGACGAAAGGAGCAACTAATGCAAGTAGATAGAGTTCTGCGGGAAGAACATCTCCGTCAGAAAATCCAAGATCTTTCTTTTGAATTGTTCCGTCGAGTGTTGTAAGTAAGGCTGCAAAATACGCAGTGGGAGATGCCTCAACGCTCTGCTCTTGGAAGGTGGATTCGAGAGCGACAAGTAAAGTGGCAGGAGTCTTTTGGTGAGCTAGAGACGAGGACGTGTGAGGTCGTATTTTAGATAGAGCGTCCTCCATGATGGCTGCAGTATCGCCTGGCCACACGCGCTGCTCAAGATCAAAATTTATCCGGATCCACCGGCCCTGGAAGATGCAGCTAAATAGATACAAATAACGATGCCATTCCTGCAGCCTGTACTCTCCTGTTCGCGCCGAATACCCAAGAAACCCATTATAGAAACGCAGATAGAGGTCTCTTCCCCACCGCTTTGTTTTCAGCATATCTCTGGTACCACTGACAGGTTGTCCCTTTAAACACCCGTGGATCCTTGATATACGCCATTGTATCCCAGGACCTTTGCATACGTGAGAGCTTGAGCAGGCGGCATAAATAAAAGAGCTTGGACCTTGTTCTGCATTTGGTGGAAGACAAATTGTGCCAACTTGGCTTGCGGGTAGAGTACAATTCCGTAGGGATTTGATACCTGGTACATACGTACAGTATGTTCAATCCAGTTAAGAGACAGAGCATAATGACCTCGACTACCATACCGTTAACATGCCTCCTATGGCACCTCTGTATCCTGCATCCATGACGCCAGCGCTTATCGTTGCACCCGAACGAAAGAGACTGCTACGAACAAAAAGCTGTCCCATGATATCCAAAGGCGTGTCGATTGTCTCGTTGAATTCGACCAGATAGGCGCCGGGGGGGATTGTCAGGCCTCCAGTACTGTTGAATGGGATCTCAACAGTGGAAGCAGGTTGACGTCGTTCGTTACCGAAGTCGATTATTCCTGGACCGGTCCAGCGAAGAACACGGCGAAGTGTCAAATCAATGCCACAGGGCTGTACCTGGTCTTTCGCACTAACCAGTCCGCGGATGAGAGCTCTACTGTGCACTTTGGATCCTGGGATTATCATCTTCAGGAAGGGATTAGGGGGACCGGGGAATATCCGTTGGTCGGTCTACGAATACCAGAGCCTTGACGCTACAGTCAAACACTTGCAATCAGGACCTTCTCTTCCATGCCTAACGGAACACCGACGCCTTGGTCATATTCTCTTATTCGGTGAGGCCGCTCTCCAGCAAATCACGACGCGTGAAAAGCATGTAAACTCAGTGATTCTAGTCTCCTTTTCCGCTTCGTTCTCAAGATCTTCTACGGAACTATCGTAATCGAAAATGCTGAATTCGTGCCAGAAACTGGAAAACCATGGTTCGATCCATCCAACTCTATCCTGTATCTTAGTGTTCACTTATCATGTACAGTATTGTCTGCGCAAACCACAGCAATTCGCTGACAGACGCACTGTAAGACCTCATACTCATCGCATCCGACAGTTACTATAACCCCACGCTTAGTCTCTTGGTCGCGTCTGTGCCTTCCAATGTACGGATTTTCACGGCAATGGTAATGTTCCCTGTCCTCTTTAATTCTCTCTTCCAGAAACGCAACATGCTCCGTCTGACTGCAAAAGCTACACAGTTCGGACATCCCACATTCACGTCATGGCTGATCGAATCGGCCGGCACTGTGCCCATCCAGCGTAGAAGGGACGCGCCTAATGGCTCCGTGGACAATAGTCAGGTTATGGTAAAACTTATGGAGGTGTGACGTTTTCTCACCGACTCTTCATGTCTTCCATAATGACCCCAACAAGGCTTTGGAAAAAGGTGACGCTGTTTGTATGTTTCCCGAAGGAATGAGCAGATATCACCCGACCATTGCCCCTCTCAAAAACTGGTGGTGAGAGTCCCCTAGTCCCCTTTGCTATTATTCTACTGTGTTTTCATGACTACTTATCGTAGTCGCGAGGATGGTGTCCGACGTTCTGTCAAGAAACCGTGATAATCCCGATTTTGAAATCTATCTCCAGACCGTGTCCATCACATACATGTATGTCTGTTTCCTTCGACAGCGCCGTATTTTGCCCTCAACAGGACGCCGTCATCTCAGGCATAGACAGCATTTCCGCTCTGACGTCCTCGTCAGTTTTCATCCCCCCATGAAGTTCATGCCGAAGGTAGTATCGGAGTTTGCAATCAAGTACAACAGTCGTTGATAGAGCTGCCGCTTCATATTAGGATAATCCAGAACTTCTTGCTCCTGTGAACTACAACTATGTTCGGGATTTGACCTCCGAGCTTCACCACCTCATTGGCTCTGGCACTACCGATTCACCTTCTTGGGACCTGGTTAGTTCCACCAGGATGATTCAAATTGATCTATTAATGTAATCCACTCGATAGGTTCGCACCAGCAAGACAGCTGCTCGCATCTACGCACCTTTAGGCACGCGCATGACTCTTGGAGACCACGTACGCGTGATAAGAACTTTTCTGGAAGCCTTCAAGAATGCTAGCGACACTCCAGAGGCTCTCAAGGAGGTTCAAGACGACAGACTCGGAGCATCACACGGTGTTCTCCAATTGCGACAAGATTTGAAGGCAAGAAGGAAGTTTACCGTGTCTGGCTCATACCATGCTCATCCATTCTTCTTTAGATCTATCAAGATCGAATTTCTAGTTGGGGGATTAATGATGACCGTATTCGTCGGCCATTGCCTCGACATACTATCCTATCTCGCATGGCTATACGGTTTATCTGGGCCTGTGTATTGGTTACGATATCTCTACCTGGCCTCCTTCTCTGGATTCCCGTTTTCTCCACGACATTTTACGCGGTTCACAATTTCAAGAAGACCGGTCCCATCTTCGATACATGGGATGAGATTGCTCAGTACAAGCTCATATACGGACTATTATCCGGGGTATGCGTCTGGTTGTGCTCCATGATCATTACTTTCCCCTTTGCAGCCATCACGGGCATTGTGGTACCCGTTCTGATGTGGATGACGCTGAGGTGGCTTGAAGATGCTGTGAGCGCGTTTCGTGCGTTTGCTTCCCTCTTTCGACTGTTTGCTCGTCGGGAAGGAAAGCTTGAAGGGGATGCATGAGCAGAGGAAGGACTTGTATGCGCGCGTGATGAATTTCGCTGTGTCGCTTGGTCTCCCATCGGACCCGGAGAAGTATTTCGTCGAAAGTGGGGGGAGGGAAAAGGGTCGGGTGAGGGGAACATGGGATAGTGGGGCGAGATACTTCTCGATTAAGAGAAGAAGGAAGAGGGATTGGGATGAGACATTGAGGTTATATGATAAGGTTGACTATCCTGATGATGATTCACAGATCTGATATACTACACCGTTACATCTAACTATTAGTATACATATACGCTAAAAGGGGCCACTGTAGATACGTGAGAATGTCCTATTCGCTATTCTTCATGTAATGGATCGAAGAGGGGATCGTGGGGGAATTCCTGGAGGTGAAGGTTTCTTAGCGATTGGAATGAGTGCAGGCGTCGGATACGATGAAGAAAGGATCGGGGAGGAGCGAAACTCTGACTCCGAGTGTGAGCGAAAGCGAGAAAAACGAAGTGAAGAGTGTGGAATGGATGTCAACGCGCCCGGTGGCTTCACTATCAGATGGGCTGGCAAGGGCGGCACGGGAGGAAGGGCTGAAGTGGAGGAGGACCGTACACGTTTATGAGTGAAGGCAGGAGTGTCGATGATGCAGGGGGCGTCATTATTCTCCTCATCTTCCGCAAGCGGGACTTTCCAACGCACTTTGCTCGTAGCGTAGGTTTCTGGAGCTAGCTCTTCTCGGATCATAGTGATCTTGGGCTTGCTGTGTGCCCATTTATCTCGCGGTTCTGATATAGGAGACAGAGTGGGAGAGTGCGCATCGGAAGGATATGAGGGATTGCTGGGAGAGCCTGGAATTGTATCGAGTCCCCAGCCTGGTTGGAATAGTCGGTCATGCAAGTCCAACGGAGCAGAGGCAGCTGAATAGATCGATGCGGAATCAGCAGAGAGAACAGACGGCCCTCTTCGTAGGCTCGATGAAGAAAAGGCGGAGGAACCAGTGTGTGAGGGCAGTGTTCCCTGCGTCAAGGGCATGGGATGCGAATGCGATGGTTCGGGCGCCGTAGAGATAGACGAAGCAGTCGCGGGTAAGACATCAGGGACATGTTTTCCGGGAAGACCGTCTCGCTGCAACGACATCATGATGTGCATATAGCCTTGTGAAGACTGCTCGGTTGCGGTGTATGTGGCAGATGCAGGAAGCGAAGGGAGCAAAGTTGACGATGAGGGGATCTCTTTAGTTTTCGGGGAGAGCCTCTGTCTCAGCCTAGTTCTACGCTTCATCATCCACCATGCGAACCCGAGGCAGATGTTCAAAAGGACGACTCCTCCGACAATTCCTGCGATTACTGGAATGAGTCGGGGGTTCATACTGCCAGCGTCTGACTATGTGGCTGGTGTCAATATATTATATTCGTTGTGAGAATTCGAGGGACTTGCCTGTGTGTTAAAAGGTGGGTGGGTGGGTGGTAGAATGGTGCATTCGAATCAAGCGGCCGTTTATGTCGTTGGCTATCCATGGCAACAATCCTATCCAGTGGGTTACATTGCTACATTTCATGTGACAGAACCCTGACATTCATAAGGTACAGCATTAGACGTAAACCAAACCAAGTCGGTACTTCTTGTGGCGGCGGCGGCATTGCTTTCACTTCTCGGATCACAATATTACGTGTCCATCGATCATTGATCACTGATCGCGCACGTGTACTCGATCAGCATGAAAATAATAATCAAATTTCCACCTCTTCAACGGTCTACTCACAGACCAGGCAATAGACGACTTTCGAGTCGAGCCATCTTAGACTGTACAGCCATCTTCATCGATTAATAATCTCTCTTGTACTTCATTCCCTCTTATCCAACTTTTCTGGATCTGTAATACCTCGACCAGCATCTTGTACTCCGATTCATAGCTTTTATGACCCCCGTCCCACCAACAATGTCTTCTACTTCGGACGATCACTTTCCTTCTCTCGTTGAGGCCCTCAGAACTGCACCAACTGCGCCAGGTGCGCCCACTCTACCTTTTCTTCAACGCTTTCTTATCGCTCATGACATTACAGAAGCCAAAGGTGCTGCAGATAGGATTGCTCGTCAGATTTCAAAGTCTGGCCTCCAATCCTTACAGTATGTCCTCTTCATCGAAACACCATGTACATAACTCAGTTTTTTTTTAGTGATGAAAACATCCTAAAGACCTTGCATTCCTTTGCGACAAATAAAAAGTCCGGTTATGAACGGGAGTCCGCTGCTATCGCATTCACATCCTTCGCCCACGTTCTGGGAACTCCTGTTGGTCCACTCCTGCTGCCTTCATTGTCTGTCATATTCGATCTCTACATGGATAAAGGCGATGTCGTCCGTGCCGCCGCTTCCGCTGCCGTCAAGTCAATCTTGAAACTCTTTCCTCCCGAGGCCACGCGACTCATCTTCCGAATTCTTGAAGGCATTCTAGAAAATGGAAAGTGGAGGACCAAAGTTGGCGTCCTGGACGCATTCCGAAGTTTCGTTTCTCCCGCTCGGGATGCAGTCGCTGCTGAGCTGGCTGAGGTGCTACCTAAAATCGAGAACGCAATGCATGACACAAAGCAAGAGGTACCGTACTTGTGTTCCTTATCAACGGTAGTCTTACATCATTTGCAGGTTTCTGCCGCCGCCGTAAAATGTGCCACAGCCTTGTGCACAACCCTGGCCAATCCTGACTTGGCTCCTCATATTCCTGTCCTTGTGAAGTGTATGTCAAATTCAGACTCCGTCCCCGCATGCATAAAGGCACTCTCTTCCACTACCTTCGTGGCCGAAGTCACGGCACCGGCTCTCGCTTGTCCTTGTTCCCCTTCTTATTCGTGGCTTGAATGATAGAAGTATGGAAGTACAACGTCGGACGGTTGTCGTCATTGACAATCTTGTCAAACTCGTTCGTGACCCTAATGTGGCGGCAATCTACTTGAGTCCACTGGTTGAAGGTACCCAAAAGATTGCTAAAGGTGCAGCTTTCCCTGAAGTGCGTAACCGATTATACTCGATGGCTTCGGTCTGATTACAATTGTCTAGGTTCGTGCTTTTGGAGAGACAGCTGTCGAGACTCTCTTGAAATCCGGAGCTTCAGCCTCAGGGCCACCTGCAGTACATCGTGATATAGAAGGAGAAACAGCCGAGGCTCTTGTCGTACTCCTTACCTTACTTCCTGAGGAACTTCGTGCACCATCCTCTCCTTCGAATGGGCCATTTACTCCGAAATACACTCTCCTCGCCTCGTCCTTGCAGTTTCAAGCATCTTTGGTCGCTGACCTCGTCTATCAACGTCAATTTTCTGACGAGTCCGTGTGGGGACGGTGTGTTTCCTCTTTCCTCAATTCCTGGCTTGATGCTGCACGCGCCACATCGTTCGGCCAGTCAGTTCGGATGCATTTCCATGCCATTGATCAGGTAACTTGTATTTCTGTTGAATGGTTTTCTGTATAACTCATTATCTCTAGTCCAAAAACGTTGTCACAACTACCGGTTCACCCGATGAAGGAGAGGTCCTTTGCGATACTCTCTTTTCCCTGGCATACGGTGCTCTTCTCTTGTTGTCTCATACAACTCTCCGTCTTGTCCGTGGTCGTCGCTATGGTATCCTCGGAACCAATGGTTCCGGCAAGTCTACGCTTATGCGTCAGCTCAAGGACGGGAAAGTGGAGAATTTCCCCCCACAATCCCAGCTGCGTTGTGTAATGGTAGAACACTCACTGCAGGGAGAAGATGGCTCTTTATCCGTTCTCGATTTCATCACCGCTGGTATGAACATTCCAACTATTACCGTTAGATCATGCTAAGTAGACACCCACAGACGAAGCACTCTCGGATGTTCCTCGGTCAAAGATTCGCGAGCAATTACTAGAGGTTGGGTTCGATGACGCACGCCAGTCTGACACTGTGGGGGGGCTTTCTGGCGGATGGAAGATGAAGCTTGAGCTCGCGAGAGCCATGCTATACAATGCTGATCTTCTTCTTCTTGATGAGGTGCGTTTCCATTTCTTGCGGGTTTTCGTAGTTCTCATGCGATATACCCCTTTAGCCAACTAATCACGTACGTGCCTTGATAGCATTGTCCCTATCCATGTAGCTCTAAACGAGACATTCTAGCTGGATCGTGCTTCTGTTAAATGGCTAGAGCAATACCTGATTGCTCACCGCAATGTTACATGCCTCATTGTTAGTCATGACTCAGGGTAACTAGGTCTTATTCTATGTCCTTTCTTTAGATCTCATTCGCGTTTACAGGTTCCTGGACAATGTCACTACAGATATCATTCACTACGAGAGCAAAAAGGTACGTTCCGCCACATTTCCCGGTCTTGAACTGACTCTCATAATGCGTCTATTATATATGTAGCTCGTCTATTATCCCGGTAATCTATCAACCTTCGTTGCACACCACCCTGAGGCAAAATCCTATTATACCCTGGCCGCCACATCGGTCAAGTTCTCTTTCCCACCCCGGGTTCTCTTATGGGCGTGCGAAGTAACACTCGTGCGATCCTCAAAATGACTAACTGCACCTTCACATATCCTGGCCGGAGCACGCCAAGTCTCTTCAATGTCAGCTGTGCACTTTCCTTGTCGAGGTGTGTTTTCTCGCCTCATCTAGCTATGACTATTTTTGATGCTAGTCTATAGTCGTGTCGGCGTAGTTGGTCCCAACGGCGCCGGAAAGTCTACCCTGATCAAGTTATTGACAGTGAGTCTAGTTTTATCACATCATATGCATGTTCCCGCTTTTTATGCCCTCTTTATAGGGCGAGACTGAACCGCAGGAAGGTACGGTCTACAAGCACCCTTCCCTTCGTGTTGGTTATGTCTCCCAACACGCTACTCACCACATCGGTACTTGTATTCATTGGTTGACAGTATGCTTCTGGTCTGATTATTCCGTAGAACGACACCTTGAGAAGACACCCATTGGTTATATTCAATGGCGGTTCCAAGATGGCCATGATCGTAAGACTTTCAAAACCTGGAAGTTGTGCCTCCAAGCTGAATACTATCCAGGTGAAATCCTTGAGAAGGTGACCGTGTGCTCACTCCCGAGGAGCAGGCTGCTATGGACAAGGAATGGGTTGGAAAGGATGGAAGCAAGAGGAAACTCGAGGTCAGCTCCAATCCTTATCACCCAATATCGGCTATTAATCTGTTCGAATAGCTTCTCATGGGCCGTCAAAAACTGAAAAAGTCTTTCCAATACGAGGTCAAGTGGAAGGGCCTTGATCATCGTTACAAACACCTGGGTTTCGAGGGACGATCTTTTGGAGAAGGGATTCACCAAAGTCGTGCAACAGTTTGACGATCTAGAATCCTCGAGAGAGAAGGTGCTGGTACCCGTGAGACTAAGGCCGATCTGGTGCGAAAGCATCTTGAAGACATTGGCCTTGACGGAGATATCGCTCAGTACAATGAGATCTCTGGGCTGTCAGGAGGTATGCTCTACGTCCGTATTCCTAACGAACTCAATAGTCATAGAAGTCCGCAGGCCAGAAAATCAAGCTTGTGATCGCTGCGTGCCTCTGGAATAACCCTCAGGTTGATTCTTTTCAATGTCACTTCTGTAAACGTGGACTGATGGCTATGTCAAGATCTGCGTGCTGGACGAGCCTAGCAATTTCTTGGACGAGAAGCGCTGGGCGGTCTCGCCGTTGCCATTAAAGAATGGGCGGGCGCAGTAGTACGTCTTCCTCGTCGTGAGAGATCATTCGGCTGACTGTTGATTCGTAGGTAATCATATCCCATAATCACGAATTCGTGTCTGCTTTGTGTACGCCCTTTACCCTAAAACCTCAAATCCTGAAACTTACCCCTTCTTAGGTCCAGAGATCTGGAACGTTGAAGGTGGCCGACTGACCCACCAAGGGAAGGCGGCCATCGTGGAAGACGCGTTTTTGGACAAGAAAGGCAGCGGCGCTAGCACTCCAGCTAGATCTCGACTTCAAACACCTGCTGCATCAGCACACGCTACGCCAGCTGCAAGCGGTGCCGAAGACAACGGCACTCGAACTCCGCCGGTCAAGAAAAAGAAGAAAGTGACGCGCAAACCAGATGAAGGCGCAGGAAGAGCGGCGGCGGCTGCGAAAATTGCACTGGTTGACCCATGGTGGACCCAAACCGGAAGACACCGACAGCGATTGATCGTTGCCAACCCCCCATAGCTTAACTACATTGCATACATAGAGGATATTCTATCGACTGTACCGGTTTTAAAGAGTACACAACTATTTGCCTAATACGGAAGATTCCATTCCTGGTGGTGATGATGTAATTACTACTTATCAATAAATGCCAACGACAACTTGAATAATGGACAAGCCGCTCGACTGAACTTACTTGGCTTCGTAACTGAGGCACAGCGGAGGATAACATTCTCTGTTTACAATGCAATGGCTACTTGCCTCGTGGTATGGAACGTCATCACGTAGTATGAACGTGTAGGGAGGTTGCGGCACTTGAGGAAGTACCAGTTGTACAATCGACCTGATCATGATGTCTATTTGCTTTCCCTCTATATCCTTAGCGTCCACTTGGCCGCTGTCAAAGGTCATGGCTGGATTCATAGTGTTGACATCGATGGACGTAACTACGCTGGCTGGAACCCTTTCTCAGACAAGTCAGTTCCGTATCAGCCATACTACTGGTCCTAGCCATGTTCAAGGGTGCATCCTTGTTTTCCAGCTACCTTGAAACCCCTCCAAAGACTGTTACGCGCAAGATTCTCAATGATGGCCCCGGTGAATGTCACCCTGAAACAGCCAATTGTTGGTCCTCAGCTAAACCGTTTGATCCGTAGTCGCAAGCAGCGAATCTGACTTGGCCTGCAATAGAGAAGGAAACAGTGCTGTAGAGCTTGTAGCAGACGTCAGCGCTGGATCTCAAGTCGTCTTTCGATGGGAATATGTAAGTGCAATATTTTGTTCCTTCTCCTTTCCTATTTGGTGCTATCCTTGGATGTAGTGGCCTGCAGGCAAGTGCTAATGCAATGATAGTCAACTTGACGAGTGGCATCTCATATCGTCGCGACATACTCAGACCACCAAGGCCCTGTTTCGACTTACATGGCGTCATGTGGTGGCGATTGCACTACTTTCACTGCTTCGGATGCAAGATGGTTCAAGCTCGACGCTGGGGGGGTACTATCCGGAAACAAAAGAATGGGCTGCCGACAGGTTGCGAGCTAGTAAGTTTTTTCTGTTGGCCAGCATGTGCTCAATCTGGCCTCACCTATCCATCGCTAGATAATCATTCTTGGACTACAACAATACCTGCGGATCTTATAGCAGGCCAGTATGTAAGCACGCAGCGCGTCTATGTACGCTTTACGCTGATAAATATCGCTCCCGTCACCAGCTTTTACGAAATGAAATGTAACGTCTTGTTGTCTGGATTTATGGAGATCGCTCATAGACAGTGTATGATAGCATTGCGCTCCACTCCCAGAGTCCGCAATTTTATCCGAGCTGCTCGTCAGTGCGAATGCTCTTGCTGCAATTATACTAACTAACCACTGGCATCACAGGCAAGTGAACGTAGTTGGAATGGGCTCTTCACAACCCCCTGAGGCCGCCTTCGTTTCCATTCCAGGATTATATGATGGCGTGACCTTCCCTAACATCTATGGCGACTTCGGGGAATTTACCACCGCAGGGCCGCCTCCATTCGGCTCTCCTGATATGAACGGGCCATCCGATTCCAGCAATCCCACCTCCTCCGCCACCGGGACACCAGATAGCTCGGGAACAGTAGGCACAGATGGCGACGGGTCCTCTCAAGGGTCACTATCTGGGCAGTCCCCCCAGTACTGCCATCTCGTTCGCAAAGAAAAATTTCGTAGACGCTCATCATCTTACGAATCTTAGATGCATGTGCAAGCAGCGGCGCGAACTCTATCCGGGGGTTTATGTATTACCCAGCGACGTAGTAACTCTCATAGAAATAAATTATTGCTAGATGGTGTCCTCTGGAAACGTCAAGTTCCCCAGGGACATGATGTATATACGTAGGATGCGTAAGGTAAAGTGACATGGTAGGGTAGGTAGGATGGGATATAGATAATGTGCCGTATGCGATTGCGATTGTCAGAGATAGTAGATATTAAAGAAGAAATTAAGGGGCGATGCGAATATGCTAGAGTCTTTGGAATGAATGTCGTAAGATAGAAGAAGACAGTCACCGCGGAAAGAGAGGGAAATGAAACGACGAAGGCAGTCCAAAGTCCATGCCATCAAAAACCTCGGTTCCAAGAGGACGAAGGCTTACGAGGATCATCTGGGCTTCGAGCCCGTCGATGAGAGTCTTCCATGTAGGACGCGGATGGCATGTTGTATGACCCTGGGTGGGACGGTCCCATATCGTCCATCGCAGGGTCAGACATTCCGAACGGCTGGTGAGGTGAAGTCGTGGTTGCGTTCTGACGTGTCTGTCTCATAGACTGACGCCGATTCTGGAACCTGGGCGGGGAATCAGCACCAACGAAAAGAAAAAAAAAAGACGGGAAAAAAACTCGCCATATCTGGACGCTGCGTGGGGTCATATCGAGTCGTTTGGCAAGCTCCATCCGTTCCTCCGTTGACGGAAATGCCGTGCGATTATAAGTCTCAGTCAAAATCTTGAGCTGATTCGCATCGGCGCGCTTGCGTTTCTTTTGATTGTGGGCTCATCAGGAGACACTGGTGAAATGGGAGGGGGGGTGAAGGATTGAGGACGGGCATGAGCTGAGGACCGGTTATATGGAGAAGAGGATCGGGGCTCTGCAATAGCAGACGCGAGCGAAGAGTGTCCTGGTGGATTCATGACAGAACCTCCCATCCCATAGTTGTAGCCGTAGCTGGAGGCTGGATCATGGGAGGAGGGATATGGTGCGTATTCATTCGGATAAGACGCAGTGGGTGACCTTATGTGGTGGTGGCCACTGTCCATGGAGGATCCAGGACTGTGGTATGACTGTGGCGTACTCAACGGTGGGAGTTTACGTGAATCTACTACCTGGCCATTATAGGAAGGCTGGGGGTATCGAGGGTCAGGGTATCCGTAGGAAGAGTGGCTTGAAGGTGCTGCCAGGGTTGAAAAGTGAGACATGCCAGAAAAGAAGAGAACAAGGACCCACGAGGGCTGCTCCCGGGATATGGATTGTATGACATGGGTGCGTTGTAATCGTACCTTGGCACGCTTGAGCGGATTGGGGATATTGCTGGTAGCCTGAGACAGGAACTACACAAAAATAAACTGAGCACGAAGGCTGACGGTAACATTTCATAAAACAGACCTGGAAAATGTGAGGTTGGAAGAGCGGTAGACAGTGGAGGAAGCACAGTTCGCCCACCCTGTCCTGTTTGGAAAAACCCACTTTGCGAATCTCCCGGAGGAGTTCTTCTCGATTTCCCAACATCGCCATAACGGGGATCACCGTGACCTCTTGGACTCGGCATCATATGATACGTTAAAGAGAATAGAAGAACAGATAATTATGAAGGAAGAGAGAGAAAGCGGAATGGTAAGAGTGCGAAGGTAAATAGAGGTAACGGCACCGAGGTATTAAGTATCTAGGTCCACGCGCAAAGTTGTGCGTAAGATAGAGGCCTGAAGCAGACATGCAACAGCGTAAAGCGATGCTGAGAGCACAGTTAGGTATCCGCGCAAAACGAGGAAGACATATACGCCGAGATCCAGTATGACACGAGGTGGGTTGCAATAGGCGACAGCAGGGTTGTAGCTGTCTGTCTGGGCAAGGGGCAAGGGGAACGACACAAGTGGGGACGCGACAGCCAAACTGCGAAAGGAAAGGGAAGTCAAGAGACTGGGTATGGATGATTGTCCCGAGCGTTTGCTTTCCATGCTTCCCTCCAAAAAATGAACACCGCGCTAGATCCAAAAGGCGACTCGGAGATCTCAAACGATACAAGACGACCAACGATGCTCATTGAGTCATGGCGAGGCATGTGTACAAAGCATTTACGGAAATCCTAATGCCTTGGGCCTAGGGATACAGGGCCTCGTGTCGAGAGCTGTTGACTAGTTGAAATGCCACTTTTTTTTTATTTTTCTGGAGATAATTTCCTGACTTTCGTTATGTTGACGACGGTAACGAGCACTAGCCGTAACTGGGACGTACATGAACTTGAATGTGCAGTGGAGGAATACCCTAGGCCTATACGTACATATAATAGGAAAACCCACCTGCAACGCGTTAGTGCCGTGTACTGTAGCTGGAGTTTTAAAACATTTATGGCCCACCGCGTAATTCTCATCGCGATTCGCGATCTGCGCTAGTCGTTCCCCTTCCCTTTTTGGAAGGCTGTCGTTAGGGGATGACGTACTTATTTGCGGTTCTTAACCACGTGTTTAGATAGAGTATTACGTACTCCGATGCCGCGGATGTCGGGATAACGGATCTCCTCGTGCCTTATTGACATGCAGGATGTATTAGGCTGGGGGAAGGAAGGCTACCCACAAGACGAGAGATGTAATACCCCATATTAGACTCCATCCAATCCACCATCGTCCTAGCCTCGGATATTCCACCACGACCCATGCACAAGCCCAATACGTCAGAGGCATGGATGCTGCCAAACGCAGGACGATTTGAATGTGAGATGCAAAGAGGATGGTGGCGCAGAACACCGTGGAATGAATAGCGTGGGGAATGATAGAGAGTGAATAGAAACTGTCCCAGGGTGAATGGGATTTGGTCCCCAAAAGTGACACGACGGTGTTCTTCAAGTGAAAGGCAGAGTAAGAAAAGATGATGAGAAGAAGAGGGGCAGCTATGATGAAATTGGGCAATTGCTGGGAAGACCAGTAGCGGAAGAGGCCGACATTCCAATACTTTGATTGCACATGGGAATAAATAAGAGGAATAGTGTTGGTACACCAATCAGCCTTGCCTGCTTCCGAGTCGGTGCAGAACCTGATATATCCCGAATATTGCTGGTACACGAACGGGGTGAACACAGATGCAACGCATGCAACAGAAAGAAAAATGGTGCTGACGTGCAGCTGAAGAGGCGTGTGAATTGCTGGACAGGCAATAATGAAGAAACGCGCACCTTTTTAGACCGTAAGAATGGCTCGACAAGAAGGCCCCATAGCAGAAAACCGCCCAAAAATATCCCGTTCGACCTGAAAGCGGACGCCAAGGTGAAACACATGGTAGCCAGGATCCACTGACCCGTCGTGCAATGATACATCCCTGGGGAGTATACTTAGAGGTACAGAAAGGTTAGAAAGAAGCTGCAAGTACCTCTGTAAGATAGGTAGGTGAAAAACGGCTCTGCGTATGGGGCAAAGCGTAGTGTGGCAGGACTACTGGGAATCAGAGACAGCACAGAAGCCAAAAGTGCTAGAGATGGTGAGCCCAAATGATGGAGGGATAAGCGATATAGAAGAGTTGTCGAGTCGCATGCCATGGCAGCGAGTGCGCCTCCCAGAAGAACGTCAGGCTGCCATCGAGAGGGAAATATGTTGTGTAAAGCTTGGGAGACATATCTCATGACAAGGGGAAGACCTGGAAAGAAAGCCCATTCGTGCTCATAGATATAACCATATTGAGCTATATGAAGAAAATGGAAAGCATCCCAACGAAGCAAAGGCTGGGATAACCACGAGGACCTAACAAGCGTCGGAGATGAGTCGAATAAGGGGACAAAGAAGAGGGTGATATGAGCTAGAATGAATATGATCAGTCTAGATAACACGGTTAGATATCTCAGGGTCCTCAAATGTCCTTCCACCGTGACCACATTTGAGTCCATGTTGTGGATCAACAGTGGTCACAGCTGTGACTGTAACGCCTCACTAGCCCGGGTATGTCGATCAGGGGATTGGAGGTCCTCTTATTACTCTCAGTCGATAATGTCTCGCAGGCCATTGCCCGCGCCTCCTGTCCCTCCGATTGGATTCAAGTACAACCAGTATACTCTTTCACGTTCACCGGACTTGTTCTCACCTTCAAAACCCCTACTATAATCCCCATTTCTACCCTGACAACTATGACGACCCACCTACTAGTACTTTGCCTGCTGGTACCTTTTTGCACACAAGGATTCTATGATCTGCTTTCAATGATACCGACCCCTTCGCCCTCTCGTTTACTATGGGGCTCTACTCCTGACCCGGTTCTTGCCGGTCCTCGTTACGAAGATATCACTCCTGGGCCTCCTGTACCTGTTAAGAATCCCCCTTACAACTCTTCTACCCCTCCCTTGGGCCCCATCTCACCGAAAAGAGGCCGCAGGATCAGCAAGGACATGGTCTCAAAGCCTACTGGATTCATGTATGTTATTCACTTTCTCTCACGGCTCCATTCTCATCATCGTATGTAACTTGACAGTCACTTGGTACATGCCTCAGATGCTGATCAAGCTGAGGCCCTTCTGACTCGTTGGGGGCCCGATGGCTTGGGAAAACTTGGAGGTCAGCCCTTGCATCTATCCTGTTTCATCGTGGAATTAGAACCTTGATCCCGTTTTACCAGATCCTCGGTGGGCAAATCCTATCAAGAATCGTGTCCGACAAGGTAATCAGGAGCGAGCCCTAAACGAAGCTGCTGCAAACGGGGCCTCCAAACCATCCACTATTAGCAATAGACATGACGCCGGAACTCTTGGTCCGCTCCGCGTGGTCAATGGAATGAGTACAACGACAATTACCTCATCCCTCATGACCACCGCTGCTCGAGAAAACTACCCAGTGAACTCACCTGTTGAAGGGCTTCCTCCAGGAAGACCGGGAAATTCCACTATACGATGGGGTGGTGGTCTTACAGCACATCCGGAAGAGTCCGAGAGCAAGGAAGTCATTTCACACCCGCCCGCGAAGCGATCAATCAATCCTTCCTTAGCCACCCTCGAGAAAGCTGTCTCCGCCCGCATTTATTTTGAGAACCTCTATTTTCCTCTTTTCCGTCAGACTCCTTCTCGCGAACAGAGGAGGCTAGCAATGGAGAGAGAGACATGTCAGAAATGGGCTTATCGCATTCTCAGAAAGAAGAACTCCGCTCTCGGTGGCGACAGAACGAAACTGATTACCTCCGGGAGCAGAGGCGTAAAGTAGATGTAACGGCATTCATCAAACTCAAGACAATAGGCCATGGTTAGTCGATAAATGCCCTACACCTGTCTCCTTATTTATTAATCGATGATTTAGGCGCTTTTGGGGTAGTTTCCCTTGTCAAAGAACGCACAACCGGCCATCTTTACGCCATGAAACAAGTAACTCTCAACCGAGTGCTGCTCATGCTATCCCCAACTCATGTTTTATTTGTAGTTGCGTAAGTCGGACATGTTACGCAAAGGACAGGAGGGCCACGTCCGGGCAGAACGTGACATCCTGAAGTCTGCGTCCCTCGTTTCTTCCCCGGGAGGGGCGGAATGGATTGTGAAATTGCACTACAGCTTTCAAGATCGCGATAATCTCTACTTGGTTCATCACTTCTCGTTGACTGTTTCCTTTAACTCATGATATCTAATAGCTCCTAGAGTACATGGGCGGAGGTGATCTTCTTAATCTTCTCATTGAGAGAGACGTCTTCGATGAAGCCTTTACCAGGTTTTACGTCGCTGAGGTTCCTTGCCTTTCCATTCCC
>RZIO01000001.1:2011281-2036688 GCA_004338095.1 Gloeostereum incarnatum | reverse complement strand
TTTCTCCCTTAGATGATATTGGCTATTGAATCTTGCCACAAAACACGGGTTCATTCATCGCGATATCAAGCCAGACGTTAGTATGATTGATGCTTGTCGAAGCTGCAAGGCTGACATTCAAGCTTATCCAGAATTTTCTCTTTGACCCAGAAGGTCATATCAGACTTAGTGATTTTGGTCTAGCGTGAGTCGTAATCTATTCCATTCTTCAGGAACTTCATACTGATTGTAGTACTCGCACAGAACGGATCTCCACTGGGCTCACGACACTTCATGTATCTTAAACTTCTTTCACGCGTACGGCACGGGGTCACTGATTTTGCGCAGACTATGAGCAGCAGCGTTTGCACCTTCTCCACAAGCATGGCATTGATTTGGAGGATTCAAACGGCATTGCAGACGGACGAAAGACGAAACGTTTGGATCGGAAAGAGATCGAGAACCTTATGGGAGGGGGTGACGGCGCAGGCGGGCTGTTTACATGGCGTGAGAAGAACCGGCGGAAGGTAGAGTGTTCATTTCACCATACCTAGCAGATCCTCACCCACCATCAATGTGTTTGACATAGCTGGCGTACTCTGTGTGAGCACACCTTATCATTCATTGACGGCACGGAAGTCTTACCATAAGTCTATAGATGCGGTACCAACTCATACAGTAAGAATGCAGGTTCATTCTCGCTGTCTGGCGCTAATTGTGATCTTCCCAGTGTCCCCCGAAGTAATTCGCGGCCACGGCTACAGTTACTCTTGCGACTGGTGGAGCCTAGGCGTGATCATGTTTGAGTGCTTATACGGGTACGTGACCTAACTCCAGTCTCATCCAGGCCTGTGCTGAGACTTGCCTACCTAGTTTCCCGCCGTTCGTCAGCAATTCGGTACGTGTCTAGTGGATTTCATCGCCTTGTCGACCAACCCGGGTCCCTAGCGTCATGTCACTAGGCAGAAGATCCTGAATTGGAAACAGTCTCTGCGGTTCCCGTCCCGGCCGCATGTCTCTCACGAGGGAGTCAATCTCATGCAGCAGCTTCTTTGCGAACCTGAAGACCGTCTAGGCTCGCAGTCGTCTGCCTCTGTGTCCCGGCCAAACTCTATCGTCATTCAAGCTAGGAGCACTGGGTTCGCCTCTGGCAGTGTTGATGGTGCCGAACTGATCAAGGTAAACGACAACAGTGCGCATCTGCTGACATTGACGCCCGATCTTCAGGCGCATCCCTTCTTCCGGGGAATTGATTGGTCAAACATCCACCGTTATCCCGCACCCTACCGCCCCGAGCTCCGAAAACCCTGAAGATACTCGACATTTTGATTCTGATATCCCGGCAGAGGTACCGCTATCAATCGTAACGATGTAGTACGGGCCCAACTGATCACGCTAATTGTGTCTAGCCTCTTGCTCCTGCCAATGGCGCTCCTCCTGATGCAACAAGAGATCCTCTGCTCCGTCACGAAGTTCACGGTGCTGAGATCTTGGATGTACGAAAGGCCCGTGTTGCATCACCTACCACTTGATTTTGGTACTCTAACATATGCTTGTAGGCCAACGCTTTTAAGGGATTTACTTACCGGTCTCCCAGAACTCTCACTGTCAGCACTGCTCTCAAGGCCAACAATACATTCGACCCACTTAATGCACCGCAGACAACCATCAGAGGAAGATCTCTGATTCGGGAACCTCAAGATGCTGGCCGGGGGCGTGCTATCTCCATGTAAATTTTCAACATTCACGATACGAACCCTGACGAACACGACGTGACTATCTATATTCTCTAATTATCATTTATGCTATACAATATAATTATATCTGCCAGTTACCAGCATGTTGACTTTATTTCACGAGCACAATAAATGTGAAAATCAATGAGAAGGGGAACGTAATGTGAAAAGCGCCACCCATTGGAGGATTGCCTCCTATGGTAATAAAACCCTATTGGTGATGTGAACTTCGGACACATTACTCTCCCTTATGACTAAGCGTATCTTTTTTATGAGCAAATATATACAAAAGCAAGTTGTACAAGAGGCATACAAGGTATGTCTATATGCTACAGCAGTCCAACAGAAGATATTGATGAAATACATAGTTCAGGGAATGCAAAATAAATAGAATTGTAAGCGACATGATGCAATAAATATGACCGTAATAAATTATAATACCGAGGACAAACATGAACGTGAAGGCAATGAATCATAAGAAATTTAAGATCGTTACTTTGGTGGATGGTGTCGCACTCGTTTTTCAGCTCGATTAGACTCTTCCTCCTCCCCTACTGAGACGCTATGGCTGCGTCGTGAGCTGGTACTTGACAAGGAAGCCGTGCTGCCTCTCCGATGATGCGTCCACTGCGATGACGAAGAAGGTCCCGAATGAGTTCCTTGGGGAACGTATGCAGAATTAGGAGGTGAAAGTGTCTCGCTGCCTTCATCACTTGACAAATCCTGAAGTCGCGTGTTGCCGTGAACTCGGGAGTGTCGTCTCATGTTGCTTAATACAGAGAAGCTTCTCCCACAGCCTTCGACTGGGCAAGTGAATGCTGAAAAAAAAGGATTTAGAGTGCTTACATATATACCGACCCAGACTGTATGCTCACGTTTCTCTCCTGTGTGGCTGTTGAGGTGAATCTGAGGAATGGGGTTGATTAGCGGGAGATATAGACTGCATAACTGACCCACTTTGAGACTACTGGGACGGCTAAACCCCTTTCCACAATAGCTACATTCGTACTTTGAAGAGACGGGGATGTTTGCAAAACTCTTCGCGCATACTGCTAGCTATCGCTTGATGCGGTCTCTGGAACGAGGAAGGGGCGTGTCGCGCAATCGGTGTCTGTTCATCGTCAGATCTACGACTTCCCTCAACGGACGTTGAGATCGCCCAGGGGCGCTGTACTGGCGGAAGATTTCCGCTGTCCATAGAATTATCGGTTGGAAATCGAGGATATGAAATTCGCTCGTCTTGGATATATTCAGGCCTCCCGTGGGCGTAGCGCACATCGGAGGTTGGAAGAGTAGCTCGATGCGGAGGAAAGTTGGCCTGAGCATGACTATCAGGATGATAACCAAAAGATGGTAATGAACGAGAAGGTAATGGCGAAGGTCTAGAGTTATATCCTGTTGAAAATCTTGACGTAGCACTTGTAAAAGAAGAGCCTTCATCATATCGACGAGTTTCAACTAGTCTCTGCTGGGGAGCATCATAAGACGTATGAGGTCGAGGCGGTGACATAGGATTATTCGACACCGGGTACTACAGATCAAGTTCAGCTGCAAACATCCAGCGCTGTCCATGATGTCTCCTTACCCTGCTAGGACCGGGGGCTTCGAGATCGGGAGAACGGCTCCGTAAAATGGAAAACTCGTCATCATCAGTGACACGCAACCGTGCCAGAGTCAGAGAAGGCAAATCTTGACTATGCGCTCTTGAAGAACTGGAGAGCTCATCTACAAGCACATAAACTGGGGACGTCAGATGAACAACAGGTCACAGACTCACCTCGGAAGAGATCACGAATCGGAGGCAGCAATGGCCGATCACCTCGGCGCTTCTCTTTCCGTGACGAATAGGACATATCAGCAGGCGCTAGCACTCAAGGCAAAAAGAGGTGCAAGGTAACGGATCGGATGGTAGTGTCCTTATAACAAGGAAATCTGGCGACATGATTGATATGCCTTAAACAGCTTATTTGAGCTGGGAAGATCCTTGGTTCAAGAACAAACAGTTTGAGATCGGTATCCAAGGCAGCACCATTAGAGGGAGTCGCTGTGAGCTTACACCGCCTCGAAAGCCACGCCTTAACTACTTGTCTGGCCCACGACGACGACGCCTTCAACATCGCATCGTCGTCAGAGCTCCGGTGAATAGAAACAAAGGCCAACAAGATGTAACATGATGGCCCCCAAGAATCCTGAATGCAAATCAATCCCGCAGTGATCCCAGTGAGCCGATCAATATCAAGGGACAAGAAATTTATATTTAAGGACGGAAAGTCAACCTTCGAGGCCAGCCTTAGTAGCCTCAAGAGGGGTCAACGTTTTGAGCGAAAGGCTATGTAATCCTTGAGAGAATTCATCCTGCAGTGTGGCATGAATAATTCTATGGCGCTGTATCGTCGGCTGGAGGACAGGTCGACGTGTCTGTTAATGCTACCGATGCGCTGGTTACGACACGCACCTTTCCTTCAAAAGCCTCTGAAACCACTATGACGGAAAAAATCTTTATCCATAAGCAGCTAAGGGATAGCAGTGGGCCGAGTTTGCTTGTCACTAACGTGTTTCTCCTGATGCAGCAACTTCGCGCATAGCGACATGGTGGGCATGTTTATGCGAATCGTTTGAGATAGACAGTCGCGATGGGCCCAACAGATTTATCAGCTACATGATAAAAAAGCATGAATAAGGACGCCACGTTGGTTTAATGCCACGGTTGCAACGCCTTACTTTTTCACGGATGGAGGTTTCCATCGGTCCGGCTTGAGTGCGACTTGAGACTGCCATTGAGAGTTCACGAGCAGAAAACAAATGAAAAGATTTAAAGCGAAGCATAAAATGGTAAATACGGGAAGATGTCCCGTAGAAACCTGATGAAAGTCCGCTTGTAAATCGTGCAGATAATGGATGTCTGTTGACAGTTGTCGGTTGTCCATCAACACAGCCTCCCATCAAACCTAAATACGATCGTGATCGAGGAGAAGTTCCCGAAACTGTATCATCCCTGTGGCTTTCTCTATAAGTACCTCGTATATTCCTACACCTTGTCATAGCTATACACCCCACCAGACCGATCTCATATGGGATGCTCTTGTCATCACCACCTTTACCATTGTCTTTGGCATTCATCAAGCAAACCGAGAATTTGGCTGCTATGGCAGTAGTACTACTGGCAGGAATGCAATGCAGTTTTAGGTCAGGAATGCAGGAACATTGCAAACTAAGATATAATTATTCCTCTTCACCAGAGGAACCTTCGGAAGAAGCATCAACAAGATCGCCTTCGTCATTCCCTCCATGACTATATGCCTCGCCCTGTTGCTTTCGCCATATTCCCGCTAGAAAATCTGGAGTACTGGCATTCCCAATGTCCTTGTCATCCCTGATCTTGAGAAAACCGAGGGAATCTCAGGCTGAGTCCTCTATTAGCGGACACGAGCCCTGCTGCGGCAACTGACACTGGACTGAGAGTGACACTGGAAGACATCAATATAGGTGGCGGATGAAGCGTGAAGAGTCGGGCTCTCAAATAAAACTTACTCTGCACCTCGAATCTCCCAGACTTCCTGCGGCCTGAAATAACCTCCGGTCTCAGACCACCAACCTCACAGCCCCACAACGAACGGGTGCTACATGTTTCAGAATCCGGAGTGAGCGGATATCGCTCTCCCAGAGCTTTATAGAAGGCATCACTAAAGCCTAGAATAAATATGAGATCATCGAAATAAGACATGGCGTAGGCATTAACCCACCAGACATGCATTTGCATACAGCTACTGGGCGGTTTGCGTCCCGATCCCATATTCCAAGAAGGATGGGACTCCACCATTGAGCTTTTCGACCGCTACCATGCCATGCTCCTATTGGGATCATATCCAGAGAATCTCCAAGGCCAATCACATAATCTTTTTTCAGTTTCATCCACGAAAATGTTCGCTTGTCCGCGTCGTAAATAGCGCGAATCGGCCTTTGACGGGGCTTCTTAACTTCGCCTTCGCCAGAATCGAGTACCTAGTAGGCCGAATCATTTGCACGAATTCCGAGAAATAACCTGGCAATGATTGTTTACTTACTTTGATCATAAGTCCCTCCGACCGACTCTCAATGGCGCGCTCCCAAAATTCTTCTATCGCCTCGCGACCACTTTCGCTGTCGCAACTTTCGACATGGGCGAATCTGGATGCGCCAGTATCATCAGGGTGGAAGGGGGGGAAATTCGTGCGAAGGAGCGATCTGCGAATCCGGAAGGGCTCTTCCAAAAGGTTCTATTATTAGGAGAGTCAGGTAGGACCAAAGAGCATGGAAGAAGAGAACTTGCGTCGCGGTTCAATCGCAAGAGATCAAAAGCAAAGACGCATACTGGGACGCTGATATCTTCTAGTTTGACATCCACGCGAGAACGACCAGACAATTCTTGAAACGTTCCGATTATACCTTCACCATCGACAGGAACGATCTCTGAGTCCACAATCATCTCTGAGGTGTGCTTCGATAGTTGTAGCATTTTGGAGAAACAGTAATACAACGTCAGGGTACTAAAATATTCCGATTAATGGACTCGTTTATCGATAGAGGAAAGGAGACCGACTTTGGAAGTCATATCCTCGAGGTGGCGAGAGAATATCCGAACAAAGATGCCTTCAGTTCCATCCTTCCACGCATGTATCTGTGCCCTCTGTCCATCGTACTTGAACTCGGCAGAGAACGAAAGCGATCCGGTGTGTTCGTAAATCTCGTCTAACGAGCGCACCGGGGAGCCCAGGGCAGGATACAGGGGAATACCTATGCGAATCATACGCTGATCAGACAAAGAAGACGAATTAGTAACTTGAAATTGTACCCATAGACAAAGAAACATCTTCGGATAGGCTGTCGAGACCTGATTGTAAAAGAGTGCTGACAATGTGGTCATAGTTTGGGTGCTGTACGTATGTCTTTCTGAGCAATTGTGCCGCTCGATCAAGCTTTTGTTGCAGTTCAATCCGAGCATCATCGGTCTTTTTCGTATTGGCAAGGGGCTTCACGCTAGTCAACAAGTCGACAGGGACACAGAACGACGATTCTCTATCTGCTGCCTGAGGAGAATTGAAAGCTGCCGCTCGTCCTAAGGCAGTCAGGATCGAGGTTCTCACTGCCCCAACGCGGAGATTTTGTGACAATGTGCGAACGAGAAATCGAATTTCTTCCCCTTTTGCAGCCACTAGGAGCTTTTCAACCAGCACTTGTCGCTTTCTAGCTGCACCTTGACCTTTACACTGGGCGATCTCTAAAAGTGTCTTGTATACGAGAGGTACAAGAAGGGGTGGATGGGGAATGAGGGTGCGCATTTTCGATTTCGCTGCGAACGCCACGTCGCCGGGATCTCCACTGGAATGATAGAGCTTTTTGAGCGCGGCAGAGGTTAGTCCTGATATATGCTGTATGGCTTGGGAAATGGCGGACGGGCCCAGTCCCAACTCGATATGGACGTAAGGAGCTGCGAGGGTGTTGGAAAGGAGGTAAATGGAAGGTAGAAGACTTTTTGGGTCGACTGTCATGATTACACGCAGGGCATTTGTGAGTGTGTTCAGTATGATGGTACGGGAGCGTGTTCCAGAAAGAAAAGCGAGAGTATTGGCGATGAAAGTGTAAGGCAAAGTCGAAGGATTCTCAGATTGGGGAAACAATTGCGTCCATTGGGGAACGAAGACAATAGGATCAGAAGCTAGCTTGGCATACAATGACGGGTCGCTTTTATCCAATTCAGAGCTATTTAGCGAGAAGCTCTTCAAGGCCGTTGCGCTCGTTGTGGTAACAGGAGTTAGGGATGAAATGGGATGTTGGATATGGTGAAGAGCAGATGAAGTTGACGACGACGAAACAATCTCATCCTCCAAGAGGTCAACATCGATAACCTCGACTATTTCAGGGCCTTTTGGTGTGATATTAGCGTGAGTGTGTGGATCCTGGGATTTAGGCAAAAAGAATTGTTGAATAGAAGGTTGTTCTTTCTGTTTCTTGTTTGGAGAAGAGGACTGGGACGCATTTGAGCGTTTATTCATGATAGATGACATCTTACATAAACATGAACATCCGCCTGATGTGGCGTTGTAAACCTGCAGCCTGTCAATTTAAAGTCCCCGCTTGAAAAAGAAAAGTCGCGTCAATGATTAATGAAGCTTAGAATCGGCAAAATTCCGACTGCAGTTGGGGACTTGGTTACAGACCCCAATACCCACAACAAGGCGCGCCTACGACAAGTACTGACAGCGGCTTATCTTTGGAGGGATGTGTATGTGACAGCCATATCTAGACTCCACGACGGCCAAGGCCTAGCGTTTCAACTGCATCATGGACGACAAAGACACTCTACTTTCCATAGCAAGTTACTCTCCCCCTATTCTGCCATAATTTTTATCTAACCTAAATTGATATGTATCCGCCTTTGCCAGAAAGAAATCCGAGTTGAATTAAATCTTCAGGAGCGCCCGGTCAAGGCCTTGTGGGCGTAGACGATGTGGTCACGGTCAGAAAGCAACATCCGGACGTTGTTAAGGAGCATTCCTTTATACGGAGGCTCATCAGACACGCCCTAAGACGGAATACCGTCCGTGCCTTGATCTTGACCTCGATAAATAAGACTTAACAGGGCGAACTTCATCTCAGATTCACCGATTCACCTTAGATAATTCCTGTCCAAAAACGCCCTGAAATCGAATCGGCTGCGGAATTCGTTCGAAGCTAAACTCTCTTCGGCCCTGCCAGCGCGGGATCATCCCCCATCGAGACACCGAGACGTCAATTTTCCCTATTCATGCCAGGCACAGCAAATATTACTCGGAAGAGATTTAAATAAAGGCTGACATGTAAGGTATATCCGTACACACCTCCTGCCCCTCCTCCATTTTCAAGGACGATGAGTTCCAGTAACGTGAGCATGTTATCGTCTTTCCTTACGCAGCGTCTGGCTCACGAATTGGACCATTCTGGGTCAGAATCAGGGCAGTGGACAATGGAACATACAGGATTATTCTGCGCCACACAACATATATCCCTCCACCTCTTCGTCATATCCCCAACATGCCACACCGTCGTTCGATGGTCCTAGTGCGCCCACAAATCTAATGTACCCCGGATATCACGCGCCCCAATCGCCTCAATATGCAACACTGCGCCAGGCTGGGTACCCGGAGGTCGGGCAGTCGACGTCTCCGACAGGTGCACCTACAAGCTCTTACATGTCTCCATCATCTAACCGTCACCACACATCTCATTCTCACTCCCGTCGCTATCCGGACCATTATGGTTCCAGCTCTCACTCAGTATCCCAGTCCTATACATCACCATATCCCCAGTCCCAATCTCCGACATTCCCGCACTCCCGGTCACGTTCCTATTCGCAAGCCAACCCTTATCCCCCGCCGCAGACTCATATAATAGGCGGACATTCATCGTCACAGATCTCTCAGTATCCGAGGGAGATACCATTGGACAGTCCGACCCACCCTTCTCCGTTTCACGCAGCCGAGCGGCCGTTCGCATGCGATTTGTGCTCCTTGTCCTTCCTCCGCCAACACGATCTAAAACGCCACAAGGAAACACACTCTGGGGAGAAGCCTTACCCTTGTAACGGCGGATGCGGGAAAACCTTTACCAGGAAAGATGCTCTAAAGCGTCACCAGGTCAGTCCTTTCTCTCTGTGCGCAACGGGTGACGACTTGACAGATCACAGATCGTCAAAGGGTGCGGCACGTTGGATGATTGAACGACGCAAACTGTATAATAACTTCTTGATTGTTGGAGGATGAATCAATAGCGGGGAGGCACCAGATATGAATTGAGGGAATCAGCTTCGACTAACTTCACATCTAATCGAGTACCAGGGTGGGATAAGCCATCTGTATATTATAGCACAAGAACTATTGAGCGTTTCGCGCGTTAAGATGATAGAAGATGCGCCATCTTGGAACCAACCTCCAATCAGCTTCTTTCGAAGGCCTTCTCCAAGATCCAGGCGTCATGGGGAACAATCTTCTTGTAATAGTGCTTCTGTATCCCGGTCTCTGTGAAACCATGTCGTTCGTAGAAACGTTTCGCGTCGTCGTTTGATGTCTGAACATGGAGATATATCTTCTTGATCTGCGGTTCTGACGTGGCGGCATCGATAATAAGCCTAAGACTTCTGGATCCTAGCCCACGAGAACGGTATGGCTATCGAGCGGGTTTTTAGAAGACGACTGCAGATGACGACATGAGCTCACCGCTAGTATACCTAGAGTCATCAGGTACAGTGTTCCATCCTTTACATCTAGTCGGCAGCAAATATTTCCGACTGGTAAAGTACTCCCCGAGAGTCGGTGCAGTTCTTGCAGTCAACAAGACGAAGACAGACCTGGAACATCGTTATAGTACACTGCCGTAGGGTTTTGAGTCCAGTGGCCTCAAAGCGTATGAGGCTTTCACGGACCAATTTTACAGAAGTTTTCGAGGTGGGCGATATCTCTATAGAACTGCTCAGAATATTTGATTGGAAATAGGACTGAGAGAATGCGATTAGTATCTTTCTTTTTTGAGCATTGACTTGATTGGTGCACCAGAGTTAAGTTTCCGTACGGTTCCTAGATTATTCGGAGTTACTGGCGCGAAAGAAACGCGAGAATCAGACGACTGTACAGGCATCGTCCTGATGGTCATCGAGAGGTGTTGAACAATGGCTTACATAAAACCGATCGATACTATTACTCTAAGGCTTTTGCCAAATAAACACATTTGACGGTATAAGTACAGGGTACGTAAATTCTGCCAGATTCCAGCCTTAGCGCTTGCATCCTACTATGCTATCGATTCTCTACTCTCTCCCAGACCCCATGTGCAGTTGGGCTGGCATATCTCCTCGGCGTCCAACGCTGTCCATGATCCAAGGTCATAGCTGAATTTTGAACCCCAATAGGCTAGCACTTCTGAACTGGATCTCTATAGATCTCCGGGGTCAGTCTAGTCCGATAGAACGGGCCCCTTCCGGTCTCCATATCAGTGTCAGTGTCATCATCAGCTGTTCTTGAGCCAGAATGAGGTTTCTAGTTCACGGCCGGTAGATTTCCCAACGGCGTACTTGTGATAGATTACTGTCTCTGCCCGGTTTCTCCGATGCCAGAAATGGATGACGTCCGATATGCACGATCCTCTCGTCCCTCCAATGTCAGATAGACAAGATTCGACACATCGCCTCATCAGGAACACTTGCACGAGACGTAGGTATGTAGTACCTCCGGTTTTAATTTTTCTTGAGGAACATGCGAAGGTACCGATCACCGCCAAAGTCGACGTCGAGCGTTGAACTGATGGATGGTTCCCGTTCAGCTTTCGCGATCCTTTCATGCTGTCGTTCAGAATCAGTACTTGACAATACTGATTAGTTGAATCGATAAGGACAAGTTGGGGCGCCGTCGCGCGAACTTGATCGGTAAACCGGTCCTTCTCAAACCTCTACTTAGACGGAGCGTCGTCAGGGACTGTCCTAGCTCCTTGAATAGAACGCCGGATCCGACATCAGAATCACTGACTTGGAGAGGCTGGCCGCCGGTCTATCTTTTCAATACTGATCATCACCCAAGATGGCCTTTGCCATCATCCTTGGAGGCTGGGACCTCTATAAAGATATTACCGGCTGGCGACGTCGCCTCACTCATATTCATCAGGTAGCCAGCCACAAGGAATAGTTACGCATGAAGGATTCCCCATTCTGGAATCTAGATTCATGGTGCAGGCTAAGGAAGGGCCAGTCTTCCTCCGCGTGAGATACATACAAATGTACCTCTCCTGGAGTAACCGAGAAACAGAAGACGTACAGTTAGAGATACATGGGACGAATAGATATGCAAAATGAAAGCAACGATAGCAATACGATGGTGTGCAGATTCGAATGAACGTCGAGGTGTGGATTGAAGACAATCTGTGAAAGAGGACATGTCTTTAAACGTGTCAGGCTGCGTGCCGAAGGAGACGTACAGGAGGGTGCAGATCACGACCAGTTCTTTGTGGGACTAGACGAAGCGAACGTCGACCTCCGTTTCTGCTTCCGAGGAGAACGCTCGAGTTTGTCAAGATAGACGTCTTCGTAGGATCGGAAGGTGCAGAAAAGGTCACTATCCTTCTCTTCAAGGGTTGCCCAGACACAGTGCCAGCGATCGGCACCGTATTCTGAAAACTTGAAGGCAACGCCTATAATCAGGCATACTTCAGTTCGCGCACCTACTGACCTCCAGAGCGGGGGATGTTCACCTAAATGATTCTGGTCCCAGGACACGTCTTTCGGGCGGGCTTGACCGGAGGATTGTTTCCTTTCGAAGGCCTTGTCAGAGAGCGTGATCAAGGCACAGTCGACTATCATCAAGTCATGAAAGAGGTCTTGGGACAGTAGCTCTTCCATGAGAGGGTCCATCTCTAAGCGTTTTGGAATCCCTCGGGGGTCATAACCATCGACGAGAACCTGAAAGCTACTCCTGTCCGTAAAGTCGAGCGTTAGGACTGGGTGGGCGGACGAAAAATGTATACGGTGAATCCGCTTCCCAACAAGATCGCTAGGATCTACCCTATCTTGAGGGTGAAATTATAAGTGAAGCGAAGTGTTGGGAGAACGCACCCGACGTGATCCAAACGTAGTGGATGAGGACGCCGACGCTTAGTTGGAGATGGAGGACATTCTGCTGAGCTCAACGATGAGCTCGAAGCTAGAGAGACGGTGTCATCATGCGGTTGACTGGACATTGGACATGGGAGGGGAAGGCAACCAGAGAAGCTTAAGTAATCAAGCTCTATAATAAAGTGTTATCTAATAATGGAAGTGCAATCACTAAATCTCATTCAAACGGCCATGATGAGCCATTCGACGCATCCTCGGCCGCTGGGCCCTCGAAGCATCGCCAGGGCAGCGTCGCCCATCCCGTCGTCCATGAATCTTCCTGAAACATCCCCGCTCGTTATCCGGAAAGCTCCAAAACTATCCCTTCAATCTCTCTCGCCACCATCCAGGGACCAATCCAGATCACCATCGTTGGGTCCCCCTCCTCTCCCTCGCTCAAGAAATGCTTCCCCAAAACCTGCCATTCAGATAGCTATACCACTACCGAACGGTGTTCATCATGGCCCCGACTCCCCCATCGAATCAGGTTATTACGGTGGTGGTCCCACTCAGATCAATACTTCTGCCAACCCTCCCGACGAGATGACAATTCGTCCTGCATCTGGCCCTTCGTCTACAGAAATGCCCCCACATTCGGAGAAACCTGCAGAGACTGTGGATGATCTCGGCTCGATGATGAAGGAGCTCCAGCTTACAACAGGAAGAGACTTCACGGATGATGACTTCGAGGTACTCTCACGTCTTGGTGAAGGTGCCGGCGGTGCTGTCCATAAAGTAAAGCTTAAGGTTGACGGAAAACATCTATGCCCGAAAAACCATTACCACACGTGAAGCGCCCTTGAAGCAGCTTCTTCGCGAGCTGAAGATCACTGCCAACACCAGCAATCCTAATATTATCAAATTTTATGGTGCTTACAACTCCCCGTCTTCTAGCGAGGTTATGATTGTCATGGAGTTCTGCGAGGGCGGTAGTCTCGAGGCTGTAGGAAAGCGCATCAAAGAGAGAGGTGCGGTCGTCGGAGAAAAGATCGCAGGACGCCTTGCTGAAGGGGTCAGTGGGTTTCCGCTATGCCGTGATCGTCTGCGTCCTGACGACAGCTGTAGATTCTCCAGGGCCTTGCCTTCCTTCATGCTCAAAAAACAATTCATCGAGATATCAAACCATCCAATATATTACTCTCTCGGCAGGGAATTGTCAAACTTTGTGACTTTGGCGTATCTGGAGAACTTGTAGAATCAATGGCTGGCACCTTCACCGGAACAAGTTTCTACATGGCTGTAAGCCCTTTGCTCCCCGTGCTCTCCCTAGAATGATATTTTTCCCATAGCCTGAACGAATCTGCGGCCATGAGTACTCAATCCGCGCCGATGTATGGTCGACAGGAATATCTCTGTTGGAACTCGTCCAAAACCGCTTCCCTTTCCCGAACGACCTAGGACCTATTGAACTCATGATGTATATCACAACGGGCGAGGTCTGTCCTGCAGATTCACTTGACAGGGCGTTCGGTTGACAAGTTTTACAGCCTCCTAGACTTGAAGACGGTGACGGTGTGCAATGGAGCGACGACATGAAGGATTTTATCAAGCAGGCGTAAGCATTCAGTCATTTGCTCCTTCGGTAATTTGCGCTTAATTCGCGCCAGTCTGACCGTCGATGCTGCCACCCGCCCAATACCG
The DNA here is from genome assembly GCA_004338095.1 of Gloeostereum incarnatum. Lineage (NCBI taxonomy): Eukaryota > Fungi > Basidiomycota > Agaricomycetes > Agaricales > Cyphellaceae > Gloeostereum > Gloeostereum incarnatum. The sequence continues at coordinate 2,022,681 of RZIO01000001.1, read as the reverse complement.
AGAGATATGCTCAAGCATCCGTGGATAGTCGGGGTTATGAAGCAGGAAGTGCACATGGCACGATGGATTCGCCAGGTATGGGGATGGCCGAAGTCGAGTCGTAGGTCGAGAGACCAGTATGTCAATATCCATATTCAACGACCCATATACTCTGACTGCCACTTTTTTAGGCAGAGCTTGTCTCGTCCAAGCACCAGCACCGCCGATTCCCGGCCTTCCTCAAGCCATCGGACCGACTCCTCTGGTGGGTCTCCTGGCCGAAGCCCTGAAACTCCCGAGAAGAGTGACGGCACATAGAAGGTCGCATTCGAGGAATTTCTTTCTTTCGTTTCTCTTTGTATAATGGTGGACAATGCATACGGCAGCCGTTAATAACTCGGATTTTCTCTTCGGCGTCTCCCTTTTGTTTTTGATCTAACCATTTTTTCTGAGGCGTTGCTCATCTATAGCTAATATCTGTGATGTTTCCCAATGGATAGCGGCTGGGTCTCTTGATTTATATGCATATAAGGTGTTATTTTGCTAATATTCTTTTTTCCCGTCGCAAAGCAGCTCCTTCCATGTATGTACAGTATATCCTTCAGAGTGGTGCATGTCACCGTAGACTGTGCCGTTGTGTCTAATAGACTCGCGATCCGCAATGCAGACCTGCAGTACCAGTGCATGACAGTGGGCAGTGATGTCTTCGCTGGCACCTTACCCTTTTATACTCGGAATAAGCGAATGAAATTTTTCGAACGCTGCGAATCTGCGAATCTCATAGCCACAGTCCGTAGAACCTGTGGGGGAATATGGCAAATACTGATTTCCGTGATTATGGATTTTGCTTCCGCGACGATCTGGTTGATCGCTTGGAATGCTAGCGAGTGATGCTGAGGTCGCTACGTCGCGGCTACGATACACGACACGGTTATGGTTAACCGTCATCTATTCATAATTTCAGAACTGAGGATAACCATGTACAGCGCTGTCCTGGCAGTGACGGTTATACCGCGTTCTGTTAGCTTCGTGTTTGCCGTACCGTCTGCACTACAATTTGCCTCTCGGTTCCGTACATAATATTGAAGGTCCGGACCCACATCATACCAAGTAATTATAGTTATTTTTCTGTCTTCTTTTTTTTCTGATGAAAGAGACATATATACAGCTCGTTCTGTCAGACAGATGACCCTAGGTCATGCATCTCTTTGGGGAAAGCTAAGCATTTTTGTATACTGAGGACTGTGACCACAGGCCCGTCAGCTGTTTGTAAGAGAGATTTCTTACAATCCATCGTCTCTAACGAAGGCGTCAGTAGATATAGCGAGTGTGGCACTCGGAGTTCAAGAAGTGAGGTTTACTGAATGACGTATTTCATTACTTGAGTTTTGCGTCTAGCCACGTTCAATCCTCGAGTTTTCGTTGGGGGATGGTGGATCGGCCAACATGTGTGGAACGTCTCGTGCACTAAATTCACAACTCAAGGTTGGATTGTTACGTCTAGGAATGCTTTGAATAGTCAGACTTGTCATTTTATTCTGAAACTCAAGGCGCGTGATCGGAACAAAACGGTGTTAGGTCTATAACAAGTACGCATCAAATGGTCAAACTTCTTGCGAGACGTGTCGTCTCCGCTTCTTCGTCATATCTACTCTAACACGTCTGTTCTACCTTGATAATGGCCTGTGTATCATCAGAACTGTGACGAGACTAAGTGAGAGATGCTGTGGATTCGGAAATAAACGCGCTTTTTTTGAAGGAGGGAAGATTTATGTCGTGGCGTCTTACTTACACACGCTACCACACTTGAACGACCCTTAGATCTCGCATCGGTGATCCACGCCGATTGGCGACCACAAACACTGGCAAACGCTGGTTTAAAAGGGCTTCTCTGCTTCTCGTACCCTTTATATACCATCTACTATTTTCATGATACTGCTTCCTTCTGTGCACAGACCTTTTCATATGGCCAACCACCTGTCCTAGTTGGGTTTACACTCTCTCCCTCGGTATTCTCTGACCAGTGTCTTTAGCCCTGCTGACTCGTATTTACCTTCGCCCGACTATTACCACCCACCTCATGTAACACACACACATGCCCATGGACATATCGTATCTCTGCCTACCCGACAAGAGGTCGCTCCCCGGAAACGGCCAAAATACACTCGCAGCAAAACAGGCTGTCTCACATGTCGGGTAAAGAAGATAAAGGCGAGTGTTCCCCTGTGTTGTGTCGGGCTCATGTCCTCAGACGTCATGGTTAGTGTGACGAGTCGAAGCCAAATTGCATGCGTTGCACACATGGGCAGAGGGACGTGCGTATCATTTCAACGGCTTTGCATTATTCTTGTTCAATGTTCGAGCCTTCGCAGTGTACATGGCCAGACGGTACTCCTTCAAGGAAGAAATCGGTCGCTCGGAGAGATTCCCTGGATGATAGGCCTTCAACCGCTGGATCATCTGTCTCTGATAGCTCAACTCCTCCTGTAAGAGATCTGTCTCCCCCACGTCGGCTACCGCCTCCAGAGATCGGTCTTCCTCCACTTGTATCACGACGTCAGAGGCAAGCTTCCCATTCCCCCCCTTTCAAGTCTCCCCCCACCCCACTTAATAACAACATCAGTGATCCATACCCCCAACTGCATTCTCTCGATGCTCCTCCAGACCGGGATACTTTGTCCCGACAAAGGTCAGATCCCCCTTGCCTGACATCCTATTGCGCTGCTGAACTGGGTGCCAGCGAGCGAGGGGTCTACTCCCACCCAGGAAACTCAGGATCAGTGTCCTTATCCTTGATACCCGAAATTACCGCATACCCCCAAGCTCGTTATGAAGCATACTCTGGCCACACGCTACCACCACTTCCTCGACATCCGCCCCTGCTGGCTCGCGTGGAATGGGACAGTCTGTTCAGTGGAACTCTCCACCAGTGCTCGCACCCATTCATTCGATGGAATCCTATGTATGTCTCGTCTCCCTCCTGTTGCAGCTATTTTGAATAACAACGAGCAATAGTATCATTCTTTATCAGAAAGAAATACTGCCAGCCATTCCTCGCCCCAGGACAGCCGTCACAGATACCCATAAAGTCCGATCTTAACGAAACCCATGCCCTGTATTCGCTTTTCTGTCACATAGCTATCCTCGTCGCATCATCGCTCCTCGCAGATATCTATTTTTTATTCACAGCATCTTAATTATCCCAATAGCAATAATCATTTCTTTCCAGTTCGTTGCCCCTTTGGCCAACATCAACTTCCGACAACTCCAGGATCTGCCCATCATCGCAGAAAATGGCGGCAGCGTTGGGCCTCTTGTCACTCGTGATATTTACTAGTGACTGCCCTTTTGTCTTTGTGTCTTTGACAGGATGCACTACATGGCCAGCAGTGATCTAAGCTGCATTTGTAAATATTATGTACGCACTATTTCGAATCTCGCTGTGCAGATCTTGCATTTGAAATTTGGGAGCGGAACAATAATACATGTCAGGAAATGCGTCGGACCGCGGGGGCGATGGGGCAGGATCCAGGATGGATTTGTTTTTTCTCCATTTTTTTCAATTGCTTCTCCGCTTCTCCACGGACTCCGGGACCGGAGAGTGCGATGATGGCGGTACCGACATCTTAACTTTTGACCATTGCACTGATTGCATCACACAACATCGATGTATAGTACGTCACTGTGTATTCCGCTCAACGGAGTGTCCTCGGTTCGAAGTTCACACGTACCGACCGGGGTCCAAAAGATCGCGATGCATCCTGGAGCTATCCTGATAAATACTGACGGCTAGACTAGTCATGAATCAAAAAATATGTCAAGTAGCAGAAGATTTTGACACCGCAAATTGCCGGCTACGGAGAGAGCTCTCAGGCTCTAGACCAAATTTCAATCGACTCGTAGAAGTGGTATTAATATTGTGGTAGAGTCATAATTTTGCAGCGAGGAAGATTTATGCGAGATCTAGAACGACTCGGACAGCCCGGCACTTTTTATTGGGCTCAACCGGGGGAAACAAGGTCGACGAGGGGATCTCTGAAGTTGGTCCAGGTAAACGTCGTCAAAATTACGGAAGACACAACAAGTGCCGTCCTGGCTCCTCTGCTCCACAACAGCCCAGACACAGTGCCAGCGGCTGTCTTCTGCGAATTTCAGTGCCACCGCCAGATGCTTCTGGTCCCACCTAAGTTCACGGGAGTCTCGTTTGCATTCGAAGCCCTTGTCGTAGAGAGTGATCAAGGCGCAATCCATGATCAGATAATCGTGCGACGGTCCTGCGATCAAAAGTTTTTCCAGGAGGTCGTCCATTTCCAGGCGCTTTGGAATACCTCGAGGGTCGTATCCGTCGACAAGAATTTGGTATGTCGTTCGGTCGGTGAAGTCGATCGTGAGGACTGGATGGTGTGGCGAGAGACGCATGCTGCGGATAGTTTTCCCGACTACAGAACTTGGATGAACACTGATAAAAGTATGAATGATCTACATACCCGGAATCAAAGAGGAGTTCTGAGACGTACCCAAGGTAATCGAGGCGGAGAGGGGGAGGACGACGTCGTTTAATAGGGGCACAGTGCTGAAGCAATTCAGCGGAGGGATTAAAGGAATTTGAAGCTGTGACATTCTTTTCGTCCTTTGGATCCATTGTTTGACATGGATGAGAGCAACCTGTGAAGAGTTATTAAATATGTACAGGACGACTCGAGGAGCGAGTCCGATTAAGGTGGTCTCAGTCTGTTGATGGTCACACCCCACGTGTTTGGAGGCTGATTGTGACAGTCCGTGTCACTTACTGGTAGCTTACTTAATACGTTCAACCTTGACGTCCACCAGCCGTAATTACTCAGGCGTCCCCAGGCGTCCCCTCCGAAGTAATCCCAATTCACTGGTGGTGCCAATCGATTGGTGTTATGCTTCTAAGGTTTTTGTGCTGAAATGGATTCCTCCACCGCTCCAGCAGCGTCTCAAGACACTGCCAGTCTTATCAAACGACTTGCTGGTCCATCCACTGGCAAAGCTGGGTGAGTCGCTCCAGATGTCCAATGAACGAGCAGCACACCAACTGCACCCTCCATTTAAGCCTCGCAAAGGACCAGACTGAAATCAATCGTATCATTGCAGAAGCTTCCAAAGGATCCAAATTCTACGAGGTAGGTTCTCCCTTGTATCACGAGTGTACATTGCCGTTCTCATACTCTTATCAGAATGAGAAGAAGAAGGATAAGGATCTAACAGTGAAGATTTCAAAGATACTGAAACAGCGAGATGAAGCGATCAATGATGTCGACATGAGTAAGCTCAGTCTACTGACTTTTTGATATGCTGTCCAACATCGCTCGTAGACAAGGTGGAAGCCACTGTGGATCATATTGTGAGTACGTATTGGCTACTGTCTGGAGAGTAATCCCCTCAGCTCCATATAAGTTGGCAGAGTTGGAATCACAAAGAGACCTTAGCCAGAGCATCGTTCATGTCGACATGGACGCTTTCTTTGCGGTATGGAACACTTCTTCTTGGGCTGTTTCTCTCGCTCATGCTTTGTTATAGAATGTAGAGCTTTTGCACGATCCCACTTTGAAGGGGAAACCATTCGGTGTACGTCTCAGCGCAGACCCCATTTCTTCTATTCTCGCTCACTCGCGGGCATTGAAGGTTGGCCATGGTGTGCTAACAACAGCATCCTATGATGCGCGAAAGTTTGGCGTACGGTCGGGTATGCCTAGTATGTCTCTCTATCCGTGACGTTGGGCCACCTTTCATTCATTCCGTCGATAGCCTTCATCGCTAAAAAGCTATGTCCCGAGCTTATCCTAGTCAAGAATACCTTTTCGCGATACTCGGATATGTCAAAGAAGGTCATGAGCATATTTCAGCAGTATGATCCGAACATGCTTATTGCAGGGTGTGATGAGGGCTACCTCAAGTGAGCCGTTCACGATTTACTTTTCTTTTGAACAGCTGATTTGGATGGGCTATCTGCAGCATCACGTCGTACTGCGAAGAGCACGGTCTCACCCCTGACGAGTGCGTGCAAGAGATGAGAGATAAAGTGTTTGAGCACACCAAATTGACCGCCAGTGCGGGAATCGCTCCAAACAAGGTATCAGACCCTTCCTTCCCAACTGTGACTGTTCGATTTGACACTCCAACAGATGCTAGCTAAAGTCAGTCCGCAAAGCTGCTATTACTTGCTGCGATGCACTAACATTTTCCCGACACGACAGATATGCTCAGACAAGGTACGAATCCAGTGACCTGGAAAACTGGGCTGACTAGGCGATTTGGCAGAATAAACCGAACGGTCAATTCCACTTACCGTTTGAGAGAGATGCTATCAAAGCCTTTATGCGGGATCTCTCCATACGAAAAGTGCCCGGTATCGGTAGGGTAAACGAGCGTCTTTTAGACTCTATTGGAATCAAGGTGTGTAATCTGGTTTCTCTGTTTACGCTCTCAAAGTCAAAGCCTATGCGATATTCAGACATGTGGGGACATCTACACTCATCGAGGCGTCATCTCGCTGATGGACAAGCAGTTTGGTTTACGCTTCTTGCTGCGAACTTATCTGGGTATTGCGTCGAATGTGGTAGAGCCGTCATTGAGGGAGGAGAGGAAAAGTATTGGGGCGGAAAGGTAGGAGTTTATCAACTTTCACGTGTGTTGTCTTGACATATCAACATGCCTTTAAAAGGACGTTTCATTCGCTCAGCAATAAAGATAAGATTCTGCAGAAGCTGGACGAGGTCGCGCAAGAGCTGGAGTCCGACATGAACAGCTCCGGATGGGCCGGGAAAACGGTCACGCTCAAGTTCAAGCTGGACACCTATCAGGGTGGGTTCTGCTTCTCCCTCGAATTCTACTACTGCTTGGTGGTATGTTTACACGTTAGTACGGCAGTGTTTACTCGCGCGAAGTCATTCGATCGGTGGATAACGAAGAAGGACGATTTGTTGGCGGTGTGTCTGGATTCGATCCGGCAAGACCCGTGGAGGTGACTTTTTTTTTTGGCAGACAGGGAAAGAACTTCTAGCTCCGGAATTCCCAGTGACTCTTCGTCTCATTGGGCTCAGAGTGACCAAGCTAAAGGATCTCCGGGCTTCAAGTGATCCTACGACAGGCATCAAAAGGGTCTGTACTTCCCTGTTTCCCCAAATGCGATGTTGTTGAGATGTTGCAACACAGTTCTTTGGACAGGCAAAATATACGCCCAACAAGAAACGCAAGTTAGACGATCCCGAAGAGGCTACTGCAGTTGACGACGGCCTCGACGCTCATGGGTGGGAAGAGACGATGCCTGGCTATCACGAGGATAACGAGGACGATATTCAACCAGAAAGGAACAGCGAGAACGACATGGAAACAGAGAGTACGACGCGTCCTTTCGCTGGCACGAGACCTCCGGTGTCTGCTCCCGCTCGGTCGCACGAAACGAAGCCGATCTCGAGTTCCAATTCCTCTTCATCGAAGAACAGGAAACCCCACAGTACGAGTGCTCAGACTGGACCTTCCCGCGTTCCCAAACCCGAGAGGAGCATCGTTGCTGAGTACGAGTGTCCCGTATGTTCAAAGAAGCTGGAGACGGACAATGATGGGTTTAATGCGCACATCGACTTCTGCCTGAGCCGGGGAGCAATCTGGGAGGCACAAGGAAAGGCGAGCGGATCAACGAGACGGACAGCTTCAGACTTGAAGAAGCCTAAGGTCGAAGCAAAGACTTGGAATTGGGGTCCGGTCAAGGATAAGGATAAGGGGAAGAGGAAACTGAAGGAGACGGGATGACTTGACGGACATACCCTATATACATTTCTGTAATTTATATAGGGACTTCATCCCAGATGTATCATCAAAAAAGCACTCTATTACTTTCCTCTATGCGCCTTGAAGGAGGCTTGGATGCCTCTACCGGCTTTGATATCCTCCATGCACTTGGCATCGATTTCTCTACCTTTTGTGGCTAGGTCGACAACTTTTCCCTCAAGATCTTTCGGGACGCAGACGACACCGTCTTCATCGGCGACCATCCAATCTCCAGGGTGGACTTGTACGGGACCAAGGTGGAGAGGTATATTGATAGCAGAAGGTCGGGTGAAGGGAGATTGGCCAAGGGTAGATCTGCCACGAGAATAGACGGGGAAATTAAGTTCGCGATGTTCTGCGATGTCACGACAGCGACCTGAGATTATGACGCCTAGAGATGAGCGGGCCTGTGCGCCTGCAGTCATGAGGCCACCCCAGACGGCGTTTGGAGTGTCTAGACGGCGAGATGATTGAGCAGGAAAGTTGTTGTAAGAACTTGTTATTAACCTTGAGGAGCGTCTATGACAATAATTGAGCCTTCTGGAGTAGTGTCAACGAAATGAGCGGATAGCTTTGGGGCGGTTGTGTCTGAGCCTAGGACGATCTTGACGGTGTAGGCAGGACCACAGATGGGGGCTGGCTGACGAGGGGATTGAGAATGAATATCTGGAATGTGGCCGCCTTGGGCTACACCGAGCTTTACGAGGGCGTCTGAGAGTTCGCAAGTGGAGAATTTAGCGAGTAGTGATTTGAGAGACATGGTGGTTGTTATCAAAGTATCAGAAATGATCTAATCCTACACGTCTTTATTACTATTATGATGTCCTCCGCCAGATCCCCCCCAACTCGTCCTCATATCGCAATACACCCTTCTCATTTCGAGTCTACCGCAGATTGGGGTGAGGACGATGCCTGGGACAGCGGATCTGACTCTGAATCTCCTCGCCAGCCAACGGTGACAAGGCCCTTCAGCCGTCCATCTACTTCCTCAGCACCCAAACCAGTTCCAAGACCTGCAAACAACTCCTCATCTTCAAACTTGGCTTTCTCTTACACCCATCTGAACGCCCCAAATCCTAGTTCCTATCCTCCAACCTCGACAGCTACAGGCTCAGATACTCCATCTCACCACCAGAACGGTTGGACCATCGTACGGACAGAACCCGGGAACGACTACGACTACGAAAGGAGCAACGACAGCATAAGAAACGATCACAGAGATGCAGACCTTGAAGGCGACATGATCCTTGGAGAGCTTGACGCGGAGCCTATCCACCAGGAACAACAGCAGCATCCTTTCTCCAAGCCTAAGCCCGACCAGGGTTCGATACGTGACGATGCTGAAGAAATTGTGAATGGTATGTATCAATGCTCATCTACCTTCTATGCTCTTACCAATGTGTATGTTTGTAGATCCGTTGCATTCAATTCGGCAACGAGCTCTACGTTCTGAGCCTGGCAATCGACCGAACAATAAGCGAACAAAGTCTACGGATAATCATGAAGAAAAGTCTGAAAAGCTCATGCGCGAACGATCCATTCGTACCAATCGGAAGCACAAGTTTGTGGACTGTCTATGTGGCGGCGATGTCAACATAGGTGCGATCAACGCTTCAATCCGTTCCCTCTTCTCCAGCCAACCTAATGGTCCCTCGTTTTCAAGCTGAATTGCGGAAGCTCGCGTGGGCTGGAATTCCCAATGACCTGCGTCCCATAGCATGGCAACTTCTTCTCGTGAATATTGTTGCGCCTATTAGTTACCCTTCTTCTCTTACTCGATTTCTTGACAGGGTTATCTTCCTCTCCACACCCAATCCCGAGCATCCACTCTCTCCCGCAAACGTAGCGAATATCTTTCTCTTGTTGAAGTCGCCTTTGCACGCGACCGCGAAGGACTCGACCAGCAGATATGGCACCAGATCGAGATTGATGTTCCAAGAACAAGACCGGGCATTCGACTCTGGATGCATGCCTCCACACAACGGGTGCGTAAGGACAGACCTTTCTTTAGCTCATCTCTGAAATGCTCGCCGGTCTTTATAGAGTCTCGAAAGAATTTTGTATGTCTGGGCGATTCGACATCCTGCCAGCGGTTACGTGCAGGAATCAATGATCTTGTCACTCCCTTCTTCCAAGTATTCCTATCAGCCTACATTGGTACGTCTGCCTGGCATCTCGGACCTTCACACCCTCTGTTAATGCTACTGTCTGGATAAGACTCGGATCCAGAAACTTTCGACCCGGGTGTTCTGTCACCCAACGTCCTTAACGCGATCGAAGCGGACTCTTTCTGGTGCCTCTCGCGGTTGTTGGATGGGATCCAAGACAACTATATCTTTGCTCAGCCTGGTATTCAGCGGAGCGTACGGCGCATGGCAGAGCTCGTCGCTCGAATAGATGGTTTGTGCAATTCTCCTCTGTGGTATTTGCAGGCAGCTGAGACCACAATGTACCTAGCTCCATTAGCAGCCCATCTCGATGAGCAAAACGTCGAATTCATGCAATTTGCATTTCGCTGGATGAACTGCCTCCTGATGAGGGAGATCAGCGTACAGAACACAATCCGGATGTGGGACACGTATCTAGTGGGTGCTCATGTTTTTTCTCTCCTCTCTCTCCACTCATGGTGAGCAGGCTGAAGGTACAGATGCCTTTTCTCAGTTCCATCTCTACGTGTGCTCTGCTTTCCTGGTGAAGTGGAGCGAGAAACTGCGCCAGATGGACTTTCAGGTAACCCTAAGATCCGCTCTCATTGACCTGCTTGCTCATTCATATGCTCAACAGGGGATCATCATGTTCCTGCAATCCCTACCAACTCAAGACTGGGGCGATCACGAGATTGAGATGCTTCTTAGCGAAGCTTTCGTGCTCAATTCAATATGGCACAACGCTCAGAGCCATTTCAAACGGAAAATAACATGCAGTCCTGCGTGGAAGGTGTATGGAAGATAGAAAAGGAGGATGTATATGTACTCTACAGGACCCAAACAAGAATGGCGAACGGAATCAATCCGAGCTTTTGGCCTTCACGAAGGCGATTTCTCGATCAAGGGCGTCCTTAAGCTCGCGTGCCTGTTCCTCTGTCTTTGTCCGCACAGTATAGCTTTGTGCGACGCCGTTGTCATGGCCAATGAATGCGATGGTCTTCTTGGACAATGAAGGCTGGAGGCCATCGTATAGATTGAAGTTCTAGGAGAAACATTAGTGTGTGAATTGAATGACCAGAAGTAGCGACAGCACTTACGATGTTAATCTTTCCTGTGCTACTATTCCGAAGCAACATGCGTCGACTGTCTGTGTCCTTGTTCTTCTTGAGTCGTAAGACACCTTACGCGTATAGAGTTAGCGATCCTTTGTTTGCAAGGAAGAAAACCATTCGTACCTGCACCAAGATCGACCCACCCTGCGCCACCCTCTTCATCTTTCTTCCGCATCCTGAAAGCCTTTAATTTGATCGCATGCGTAGTCTCCTCTCCCTCTTCTCCCTCTCCCTCCTCGTCATGAGGACTGGTGCCAAGCAATATAGATGTTTTCGCCTCTGAATCTGTACTGTCGTCCGTCCCTCCATCCGAGACAACCGACTCCTGACTTTCTGTAACAGCTACTTTCTTAGCATCGCCAAAGGCT
>RZIO01000001.1:1978117-1995557 GCA_004338095.1 Gloeostereum incarnatum | reverse complement strand
CGGAAAGAGTGATGATCGTCGAAGGTTGAGTGGCGTCGTCAGATCGTTTGAAAGGAGTTGGATAGGCGTCAGAAAGAGCTGTGATAGCAAAGAGAACGTTGATGAGAAACATTACGGGTCGTTACGAGGAAATAGGCGCAGCCCAAGAGTCGTAGAGAAACCATAATTACAAGCTGCTTTATATTCCATCCGAGTCGGGGGACAATGGGGCGAAAAAGAACAATTGGAATTCGGCCGGAATCCGGCTATTACGTAACCGACATAAGCATTGACCTGAACGACGACAATGAGTGTGGTTTGCCAACAATGCAAAGAGCCATTGCAGCTGGATGGGTCATTGGTGGATCTGGCACCGTCTGCTTACGACACCATTGTTGCTTCCCTTCCCCCGCGACAATCTAAATTGCCTGCTGTAAAATCCGTCTGGAAAAAGTCGGATCTTTCTCCTCGCGCTCAGTCCAAGCAACCTCAGCGGTCTTTTCCAAACGACTCTTTCGTTCTTCTACAGGACAGCGTCATTCAGACCATCCCACAATCCCCCTCAAAACGCGCTTCTCCCAGGGCTCGTAGTAATACACAAACAAAATCCTCGCAGTCTCATGATCCCATTCCCCCAGATCCAGAATCACCTAATCCCTCTCCTCTCTCTCATCATCTTCGCTCTACCACTAAACTTTTCAATCTCCTTTCTTCCCGTACCGAGGTCGACCATCCTCTATGTGCAGAGTGCACCCAAATCTTGCGGACTTCTCTGCAACGCCAACTAGACGAGGTCAAGAAGGAACGCGATGGATACATCGCCTTTGAAAAAGAAGTCCGCAAAGAACGCGAAAGAGACGCTCAGGGCCTCTCCAAAGATGAGGCAGAAAGAAAGATCGAGCAACTCAAGTTCAAAGAGGCCCTCACAGTCCAGCAATTAAAGGACGCCGAAAGGGAACGAGACCAGCTAGACGAAGAACTACGCGCTCTGGAGCAAGAAGAAAAGACCTTGCAGCAGGAAGAAGCAGAGTGTGTATATTTTAATTCTTTCCATCTCTTCTCTCATCTCTACTTCCTCTAGGTTCTGGAGAGCACACAACGATCATGTACTAGAAATGGAACGACAGACCGCAGAGCTCGCATCTCTTCGAGCCGCGTATGCCGCAGATTCCGCCACCTTGGACAAACTGGAACGCACAAATGTTTACAACGACGCATTTTGCATCGGACATGACGGTGTCTTTGGAACTATCAACGGCCTTCGTCTGGGGAGGGTTCCCGGCGTTCCTGCAAGTCTTCTTGACATTATTATCTTGTACTTCTTCCTCATGCTATCGCTCTGTAGGTTGAATGGGCAGAGATCAATGCTGCATGGGGTCAGACCCTCCTACTACTTTACACGATAGCTCGCAAGCTAGATTACACATTTGAGAAGCAAGTATGACGATGCAACTGCTTTGTATCTAGACTTATCTACTCCCAAGCTATCGATTGATTCCCATGGGCTCCTTTTCTCGCATCGAGAAGACAACGGGAGATAAGGCCAGCTACGAGCTTTATGGCTCCGGGGATCTACACTTTGGACGTCTACTCCACAATCGACGGTTTGATATCGCTATGGTTGCTTTCATCGACTGCTTGAAGCAACTGACGGATCATATCAAGTCTCAAGACCCAGAGGTGGAATTCCATCACGAGTACGCTCTCCTTCTGTCGAAAGCATCCCTGCATTTCCTTACATGTTATCCTCTCAGGATTGTGAAGGACAAAATTGGAGACGTGTCTATCAAGTTACAATTCAATCAGGAAGATACTTGGACAAGATCGCTTCGACACGTCCTGCTCGCGCTCAAGATTTGCTTGAAGTGGGCGACCAGTGGAGCAGGTGGATGAGGATCTTCAGGAGAGAGCTTTGTTGCATATATGTACTATGTATACACCCTCGTAACGAGCTTCGATGGCTGATAGCCGAAAATAAATGAAAAAAAGCCGCCTCGAGCGTTGGCGTCGGCCTGTAGGTCCCCAGTTGTCCGAGATTACTTCGAGGCCTTCAGACTTGCCACAAATTCTCATCACGCTCCTAGGGCTGCTCCCATTTCTGATTTTCTATCGCTGCATCGATTCTGCATCCCTGGTCGGTTCGGAGAAATAAGCAACCATAAGCTCACGATTAGCAATTCTGCGAATCTGACAAACCAGATTGTTCTATAAACTCAGCCACGGAACACTTACTCAGCACTCTGGCTCGAATTCCCTTCTCCGAGACCTCTCTCTTTTTCCACTAGCTACTCCTCATGGGGCTCCTTTACCTTGGAACACCCCTCACTTGGGATGAGGCAAGAAAGTATGCAGATCACGTCAGATTTCATGGCATCGCGCAATTTCTACACACTTGGGATCGTCTCAAGGATAGACACGGCGATGAGCTACTCTGGGGGGATGAAGTATGTCAACCTTGTACATGGACGGCTGGTTTTCCGATGATTCCTCTGCTCTAGATAGAATATATGGTTGTTTCGTTCGACAACGAACAGAAGAACGCCAAACTCTCTCTACGCCAGACGGAAATCTTGGAAAAACTCAACGCGATTGTTGATGACATTTGCCAGGATTGCTCACCTTCGTGAGTAGCATTCTCTTTCTGTCCGGGACTTTTTTTTTCATGCTTATTAGCATCGTGCCGACTTTTCACCCTGAGTACGGACGATATATGCTTGAGTCTACTCCCGGCTCGCCCTACACGGGGTCCATTCCAGATCTTCTTTCGGTGGAAAGCAATATGCGCTATAGGTCAGGACCTTTCTTCTCTGTGGTAACGACGCTTTGATACTTAGCTTGCGGCCGAGAAGACGGAGTTTAGCTCGTAAACATCTCAACCCTAACGAGGTTCCGATCACATTCACTTCCTTCCCTCGCCTTGGTGTTGTCGGCCAGTTCACCGAGCCCTATCACGATCCCAACAATGCGATATCGAGTCATTCCTTGTTCTTGCCCGAAGAAATTACCAACCCTCACGCTCGTTTCCCGTGAGTTGTCTGTTCTTTACGATGTTCTGGTCGTTGTGGACCAAAATATAATACGTAGAACCTTGACTGCGAACATCCGGAGAAGAAGAGGTTCCAAGGTAGCAATCAATCTACCCATCTTTTTCGATGAGAAAACTCCTCGTCCGTTCATCGATCCTGCCATTCCGTGGGATCGGTCCATCTATCCAGAGGATCCTGGTTAGTTCTTGCATTATGCTCTTCCCTTTTTCTTCTGCCCCTGACATTCGAGACACCAGAGGCAAAGAATGGTGCTGCCAAACCAGATCATATTTACATGGACGCAATGGGGTTTGGGATGGGTTGCTGTTGTCTCCAGCTGACTTTCCAGGCTTGCAATGTCTCTGAGGCGAGGAGGATGTACGACGGGTTGATACCGATTGGGCCGATATTGGTTTGGAGATCTTATTGTTATGTGGCGTTTGACATTATTGACACAATGGCTCTCACAGCTTGCGTTGACGGCAGCAAGTCCTGCTTATCGGGGCTATCTGGCTGACGTGGACTGCCGCTGGAATGTCATAGCTGGAAGTGTAGATGATAGGACGGAGGAGGAGCGGGGGCTTAAGGTAATTGATTGGTGGTTTCCCGTCCTTTTGTGGACACTACTCATGCCGCAACTTGAAGTCGCTCGAAAAGGACCGCTATCGGATACCAAAGTCACGATACGACAGCGTTGATCTGTACATTTCCAACCATTGGATGAATCGACCAGAGTATAACGACACTAACGTTCCCTACGACCACGATATATTTGATCGGTTGGAAGAGCATGGTGAGCCTTCATAGGACTAATGGAGAGGGGTTTTTATTGATGATGACCGTCCTGCAAGGCATCGATTCTCTTCTGTCCAAGCATGTCGCTCATTTGTTCATTCGAGATCCGTTGGTTGTGTTTTCGGAGACAATCGATCAGGACGATACATCCAGTAGTGACCACTTTGAGGTAAGTAGCATCCTTACCACCTCCTGAATGCTTCTAAGCATACGTATAGAACATCCAATCGACCAACTGGCAGACCCTACGATTCAAGCCTCCTCCGCCGAACTCCGAAATAGGATGGAGAGTCGAGTTTCGAAGCATGGAAGTCCAGCTGACCGACTTCGAGAATGCTGCGTTTGCCGTATTCGTGGTCCTGCTCTCCCGTGCCATCCTCAGTTTCCACCTCAACTTCTACATCCCGATATCCAAGGTTCGTTTCGGTATTCTCCTTTAGCCTAGATGAGATCTCATTAGGAACGACAGGTTGATGAGAATATGGGCCGTGCTCAGGAACGGAACGCTGTCTTGCAGAGGAAATTCTTTTTCCGCAAGGACGTACTTCAAGCAGGTAGCGCCTCATCTAGCGTCTCTTCCTCGCCGAGCTCTGGGACATCGTCGCCTCTCAATGGGGCTCCCCGTGTGAAAACGAAGAAGATGCTGAATTGTTTCCCGCCTCTACCAACACCCGTGGATGGCGTTGGCCGCGGGCCTGTTGAGTCTGAGTATGAAGAGATGACCTTGAACGAGATTATGAATGGCAAAGTACGGTCCGCGTTTTTTGTTTATAGCGTCAGCTGAACGTTGTCACAGGGTGCTGAATTCCCTGGACTCCTGGGGCTCGTCAATGCATATCTAGATACTCTCGACGTGGACGCGGCATCACTCAAGAAGATAAAGAATTATTTGGACCTCGTAAAGAGACGCTCGAATGGTAAGACTCTCGTCTACTCGCAGTTCGGAGGTTGAGTCTGTGCAGGAACACTCGTTACATCGGCGACGTGGATTCGAAATTTCGTGAGATCCCATCCTGCCTACAAGCACGACTCTGTAGTTTCGGCAGAAATAAATTATGATCTTATGGTTGCCGTGGACGAGATGTAAGCCTTCTATTCTCGTCTTGATACGAACGACGCCTAACAACAGAACAATGCAGAGAGCGGGGTGTTAGGTTGGCCCCAGACTTACTACCCACAGACTACACAGGTGGAGCACAAGATGAAGGCTCTCTTGGACTATAAACATGATATGGGCAATGATAGAGTATTTAAAACTACCAATTGTATAGTAGGGTTGCCACACAGAGAGCTCTTTAGGGCAGGCATGTTCTTAAGTAATGCCGATCCGACAGCTCCGTAAACACACGCACCATTATTGAAAGTGAACGGTCATCATGGCTTCCCTCCGACTTCTCAGTTCTGCTGCCCGCCGGGCTCCCTCGACGATAAACGTGGCAAGGAGAGGCTACGCTGAAGTCGCGGACAAAATTAAATTATCCCTGGTCTTGCCTCATCAGGTCCGGTCGTGTTCACGGAACATTGTCCTGTTTTTTTCTAAAATCTCTTCTGTTCCCCTTCTCAGGCTATCTTCACTTCTACCGATGTCGTCCAAGTTAACATTTCCGCTGCGACCGGTGACATGGGTATTTTGGCCAACCATGTTCCATCTATCGAACCTCTGCGTCCTGGTGTTGTAGAGGTCATCGAGTCTTCGGCGGTCACAAAGAAGTGGTTCGGTGAGTGCTTGATCTGCTTTTCGCGTCTACGCATTGCTTATGTACTTTGAAGTATCCGGAGGATTCGCCACTGTTCACCCCAACAACAAACTTACCATCAACGTAGTGGAGGCGGCCCCTCTGGAGAATTTCTCACCCGAAGTGAGTAGCTTGTCATTGAACCCTAGTGAACACACTGCTAACCAGAAGCCACCCAGGCTATCCGCACCAACCTACAGGAAGCTCAGAAAGTCGCGGCTGGAAACGGCTCGGAGGAGGATAAGTTGGAGGCACAGATCGAAGCAGAGGTGTATGAGTCTTTGCAGCACGCGCTGGCAACCAAGTAGAGGATTATAATGGAGTGGCCAATATACACATTCTACAAATCTTCACAAGTGACGCGCTGAGGTCGGAAGAAGTGTGAACTTTTGAATTGTGTTACATAACCATCTCAACTTGCCGTCACGCATCATGAGCCTGGAATAAAAATCAACAATGCCACTTTTGTCTTTCCTTCTTGTTGTCAGGACCGCCGGTTATGAGGGTCCCTCGGGACTGGGATGATAAGAGCATCATTGAAGATTCTCCCGCTCTTTACAACAGCTTTTACGCCCGCACGTTTCACCAGGCAAAGCGGGGAGGAGAAGCCGACGACATCAACGCAACCACTGCGTCGAGTGTTCTAGCGGAAGAGAACGGGGTGAGCGTTATCTTGCCTTCTAAGTTTCCAGTCCTATAGACTGTTATTACAGCCGGCTGCTGTTGAAGCATGGCTATACCATGCATTCGTCAAGAAAGCGAAGTTGCAGTTCGAGCCAAAAGCGACCAAAGAGATCACGAAGATTTTTGTCGAGTTCTTCTGGACCATGTATCAAGGAAGAAACTACGAACTCTTCTTGAGACAGGAGGCGAAGAAAATGGGGTCGGAAGTCTTCGTCGTCGCCTCTACGGATCGGCCTTTCGATGATACTACGAGTCTCTCTTTTGGAAAGAAAAGGAATCGAGCACGCTCTTCCACGGAATTAAATCGCAATGTTGTAGCAGAAGAGGCTGCAGTGGATCGGCCTCTCAAGAGAGCCTGTGTCTCTACTGTTGAGTCCTCTATCGCGCCTTCTACAGCGAATCGACCGATGGTAATTCCAATGAAGGAGGAATGTGAGGATAGAGTGACTCATCTGGCTACCCCTCCTCCGGACGCTATTTTTGCGCCAGATCTTGAAAATGATCGCATCGAGACTAGCTGCCCTACCCAGAAAACCAGCTGGCTCACACCAAATGATAACTGGGGCATTGAGGACCTAAATCTGATCAAGCCTGAAGAGGATCTGTGTAGCCTTCAGCTTGACCTCTCTCATTCCTCTGATAAATGCTTGCCAACACCGGTAATGATTCCACCAAAATCTCCTCTGAATCGTTACCCGCCCATTTGGGCTGAAGTATGCTATCTTTTCTGATCCGGCTGGCTACTCGAGTTGATTTGGGCATCGTCTTTTCCAGTCCCGTCAAGAAGTATGCGAGACGTTTGAGTGGTTCCGTGCCTACCACGGCGGCGTTTATTTTTCAAACGGCATCGCTAAAGGCTATCTCTTAGGAGGCTCTCCGTCGAGGTATTATACTCTTTGGCCTACCTCTGAGCTTACGCACATCTGACGGACGACGCAGGCGAGACCTGTTTCACCATGATGGTAAACTTATCATTTCGCATGGGTACGCATACCCCTATACTCTTCCTGGGATTTTTCAATGACAGTTAAAAATCAGCGGCGGAAGGAATGCAAGTATCCATGTTGTCGACGGTGTCCAGGAGATTCGGGGCGCGACCGACCAAACGGCTCAAGATATATCCATTCGTTCACTATTGTCCAGCTATACCCAGAAGCAACCCATAGCCCTTTTGATAGATGACAAGTATCAGCTGTTTCCTTATGACCTCCGAAGCAAAAGCATACTGTATGCAGTGTTAGGTTTGTATCTAATCGTGCACGTGTGGGGTAAGTTGGATGGATCATCTTACAGTGTCGCATTTGACGATCCACTTAATTCTAGCGGAAATGGCTCTTGATTCCACTAGCGAAAAAGGTTGGGTCGTCCGCTTCAAGTTTGCTTTCCAATGGTACGAGCCACAGGTATGACTTGTTTTCTGGGGACAAATGGCTACAAGCTAATGTTTGTTTTTTCTGCATAGGGACTCCCTTGGTGGCTTAATAACGTCGAGAGTACGGACTTTCTCCCATTGCTGCCATCCTTCTAGCTGACTGTTGTCCAGTGGAGATGTCTGTGACAGCTCCTCCGACACCTCTTTCTGCCACTACCCCACCTGGGTCGTCGGTGTCGAAGTCATCTTGTCAGAGACGAGTACCAGGTAAGCATATGCCTCATACCTCTGCGTTGCCTGCCAAATAAATCTCTGCCTCAGTCAAAAAAGGTACCCATGCTTCGCCGGGAACCGACGAACAGTAAGTACATTTGAACATTGAACCTTATTGTAAACTCAACGGACACGCTAGGACGCGACGTTCTCTTGGGATTTACCGACGCTGCAGCACCTGTAAGACGGATTCGCCTCATGTATACATCGTAGGATGGGTCTGTTTGCAGCCCACTTGTGTCATGTTCTGGCGGCAACTGACAACCGGCCAACATCTTCCATCGGAAGATCTAACTTATAATTCTAATTTTCTTGCCCTAGTTCCGACCGATTCGCTTCCACCTGGCTGCGACAACCTCCTGCCACAAAGTCCACTATTGAACGCCCGGGGCACGTCCAGCACCAGTGAGATGTCCACTAAAGGATGGCATTGCAGGGATTGCGGCCGTTTATCTTCTCGGTTTGAGCTTTTCGTGAACTGGTCAACATTGCGGTCCCGCTAAGCATCTGTCACCAGGTTTAAATGGCAACACTGGGAGTGTGCTCATTGCCAGGTGTGCTATTCCGTTCTCTATAGTATCAACTCCGAGGCATCAACCCCATTCAGCGTTTTCTGAAAGTGGACCATGATATCCGTAGCTACAAGGAACTCTGGGGAGTTCCGTTGAGCATTCCTTATCAAGACAACCGCATTGAACCGACATCAGGCATGTCTCACATATATCCTCATGTTCCTTGCACCGAAACGTTTCTGAAGGCATAACACGACATCCAAGGAGAGTGTTTATCCAAGAAAATATGACAGGAACGTACCAAACATTTACGTTCCCAAGAAATCGGCGAGATCAAGCTTCAGCATTCTTTGTCCTCTCCTCCTGATGCAGATCTTCTAGTGGCTGTATACATCACATACAAAGCGGAGCGGTGGATAACTCGGAAGCAGGCGAAATTTTCGCTCAGTATCAAAGACAGGCCGCCGACGGCACTCTTCAGTTTAGGCGGTGGCCTCTTCGAGCGGTGGGTGCTTCCAGCTGATATGGATCAAAACATGCTGAAGTAGAACGGGTTTTCCAGCATAAATGTAAGTCACCAAGTTTCATGCGTCTATTCATGACACTGATCCGTTTGTTTAGCGCGCGGAACTCTACTCACAAACTACTTTTCACAGAACTGTACGTACCTTTTGTTTACTCGGCCTACAGACTAAAATATGCTCTTGAACAGCTGGAGAACCCTACAAGGTATGATTACATGCTTTGTAACCGGTTTGCCTTCTAATGCTAGGCGTTATCCTAGTACGTCGGGGGAACTGAAAACACTGTCCCTTTTGATCAAGCTCCGGATGCTGTTGTACGCGCGCACCAATTTATGCAAGCTCGTGTGCGGCATGTTATGAAGAATGACGAGATACAGTTCAATGAGGTCCTTAGGTACGAGTGTCCCCTGAAAGAAGACTGCATCGCAGTCCCTAATTTTCCCTTCCTAGCGCCGCATACATGGAGAAGCAAAGCATGGCGGTATGCCCAGCGATGCTCTTTTTCGAAAGCAGAGCTCACAGCCTTCTAGTACCACAGTGACGCGGAAATCGGCCTAGGACCTCTCGTTGCTAGTTTGTCTTTGGGAGCGGCAGCGCTCATGCATTTCCGAAGCCGTAAGAGCAAGACGGTGGTCTTATCAATCGTTTTGCGGCATGTAGGTAGCTTTGTGTGTTCCTGTCTTGCTCTGAATCTTATGGGAACCACAGGGAGACATCTTGATCATGGACGGTGCCGATGTCCAACACTGCTATGAGTACGTTACACTATCTCGCAATATGTCCCCCGAAGTCGTGCATACAGGCTGATAAGGATAAATTGCCAGACACACGGTCGTTCCTTCGAATTTGAGGATCGCCGCCACAGCTCGATATATTACGCCGTTGCATGGCACAGGAACGACTAGAGGTGTTAAATGTGAAGAAGTATGTGCATAGTAGGAATAGGATTGATGATGGATAGTGGAACTCAGTAAGGAGCCTGCTGCATCTGCGCGTTAGGAAGAGGCTGTCTCGGATTTCTGTAGTGATGCGGTATGCTGTACTGTGTTGATTGGGGGTGCGCTGAAGGGGGCTGATGAATGTACGTTAGTTGGTGCCTCACTCCGACAGTTCATTTGGACGCACCATGGCGACCTTCGTTTGCTTGGAATAGAACGCAAATAACTCGGCGATCTCATTTTCCAGCCTCTGTTTCTCCTGAGACAGCCGAGTAACCTCGCAGGTCATCGTTTGCACGACGTTCTTCAACTCCTTCTTAAACTCTTCGACGTGGCCTGGTATCTTTTCATTCAGAAAAAGGTGTAGGTCTGTTGAATATGGAGCCTGCTTACCATGGATGTGTATCGCCGTTGCCTCTTTCATAGCGTCTACGAAACTCAGCCTCTCCCCTTGTATCTCCTTGGCCAGTTCTAGACGACAGGCCTGTACATCAGCCAGCTCCATCTTAACGAACTGAGGGACTTACCACCGGCTAGTGCTCTCATCGAAGCCTCGTGCTGACCTCGTTGAATTTCCAACAACTCGGTCAAGGTTTTAGAATCTGGCCGAGTAGCATAAGAATAGAAAAACGCGAGATGTTTGGCGGACGGACCTAAACCGCCACCCTGGACTGTCGCCGATAGCTGATGAACGGCATCCTGTAGCTCATTGTTACGCTCCTGGTTTGCCTCGACCACATGCGTCAACTGACGAATGTCTGCAGCCAATCCAGCACCATTTTGGGTAGGATCAGAAGCGCCACAACCAAGGTCCCTGCAGAGGGATGCAAGGGTCATGGAAACGCCTTGAATTTGATTGGTCCCATCCTTGACAAAGGTTTCCAACCACTGAATCTGGTCAACATTTCACAGTCTACGGATCGTCCGAGAGAGAGAAGACAGACCGAGTTGAGCTCTTTGAAGTATCTGTGGCTGTCGGCTTGTTCCCGGGCTTGACTGTCTTGTCGACTTCGCTCATCTTTCACTAATGCGAGGAGCTCGTCGACCTAGGCAGAAGAATATCAGCTAGGATGAGGTTTTAACGAGGACATTGGGCGCACTTGAGCGTTGGGAGACGATGCTGCGAGGAGTTCCTTCAAGATGCTATATTCGGATGGAGCAGGTTTGTTCCTGGGCGAGTTGGATGAAGGTGCTTCGTTGTGCATGGATACAACCGCGGGAACTTCCGGTTGGCGAATCTCTTCAAGTCTTGCTACGATTGCAGGGAGATTGGCACCTAGAAGGGCGTGTATGGTGTCTAAAGCTCGATGAATACCGGAAACATCTTGAGGGCCGGATACGTTATCGGACGCATGGGACATCTTGACGTTCTCGTATACTTCTTCCAATTTCGCTAGGAGTGATCGCACGGCGGCGCTAGTGTTGTCGGTCTTCTCTTCAATCGATGAGACAGTCGTATGTATCTCTGCCAGGTCAGGCTGATCCGTTCTAGTGACAAAACTCTGGACATCACGCTGGAGGACTAATAGCTGATCACCGATGTTGGTGGGACTGGTCAAATTGCTTGGTGGTGTGATCGCGTAGCAAGTCCAGAACTACTTGAAGACGGAGACTGTTGTCTGAGGAACATTTCATAGAGGGTGGGAGAGGGCTCGGAGTTTGAATGTCGGCGTAGGATTGAACAATATCGTTTTCCACTTCGCTGGGAGTAGCCTGCAGGTGTAGGCGATGATGATTGAGTACCGGCGATTGTGTAATGTTATCTTCAGGCGAGAGGGATAGATGGCTGCCAATACGAGAGGATAGAGTCTCTAGAGGCGTTGCTGGAGATGCTACTCTTTCGATCTGCGAAAGACGTTCCTTGACCATGAAGCGCTGATTTAGGTCTGCAATGGATTGGCGCCTCGGAGCCTGCACGGACGTTGGAGTGGATGCTTCGGCTTGTATTTCAGGTTGAAGGTGGTTAGGAATTTCCATAGGGTCCGGTAGTCTAGGAGGATCCTCGAGTGGGACCGATGGCAGGGAACGCTCTGTCGAGGCAACGGAGACACGGGAAGGTAGCGGTGCGTCATACGATAGGTTCGGCGGTAAGAGGCCTTCTGGTTTCTCCACCACTACGGGAACTCCTTGAGATGGCAAAACAACCTCCCTTAAGAACCTATTAGAATCAGCGATGCGCGAAAAAAGTAAAACTCACCAAAGGGCACTGACCCACCGGGCGCGCTCTATGACGGAATGTGCGCCGAAGACCTCCCGAGACCGTCCTTCGAAGATGACTTCAAACAGTCTAAGCTCGGAAGCGTCGTCATGCCGAGGCAATAGCGCCCTTTCGTCGGGGTCCAGGTCATTCGTAGACAGCGATCGAACGTCGGTGCAATGGACAAGAGAAATACTTTGTTTGTCAGGGTTTCCATGACTAGTCAACCAGGACAAGACGATCTCGTGTGTGTGGAGAGTGACATCGCAAGTCGTCCAAACGGGTAAGATGGGGGAACTGAAAGGCAGAACATCTGGTCGCGAGAGATACAAAAGCGAGCCTGAGATAGGCGAGGAGGTTTGGGAAGTTGACTCAGGATTAGGTTCAGCAACTTCTGTCTCAGGATGTCGATGAGGCTGTGGTGAGATGTCTCTCGAACGGCGTCGCAAACGGTCAATATTGAGCTTATTATTGCCCTTCTTGAAGAATTCGACGAGGTTTCTGAAGGATTGACGAACGGCGTTCTTGTCTATTCTTCGAGAAAAGGATGAGTTCTGTAGTTTAGTGGACGCCAAAGGATGGGGTTTGAGGTCAAGTCGTTGTTTATTACGACTGGAGTTGAGCGATGCGGCGTAAATCGGACCAGCAGATACACGACGTTCAGCTGGCAATCTTGAAATAGGATGTTGCTGGAGTTCAGCGAGGCTAGTACGAGAGTCCATACTTCTTGGTCCGATCATCGTTGTTGGAAGGAGAGATGGTGTCGATCAAATCAGTCATCCATCGGTTGCGCCACATTCTGTTTGGCCTGCATGGCATCACAAGCGTAATATGATCTAACATTATTCAGCCTACCAGTCCTTGCTTGATATAATTACATAGGCCAAAAACATTTACACGGCTTACTACGGCAAATTAGTCGTCAAATCCACTCTCGAACAAATAGTTGGCCGCCAGTTCCTCATTCTTGTCGCACGCAAGGTATGCCTCTATCACTTGCTGCCGAGGAAACCCGAGAGCCTCCAACTATTGTACACAACATGAGTGCCGGCCGAGAACAACGAGTTACGGGACTACTCACGCGCTGGATAGCGGCCTGTTCCTCTGGAGTAACTTGAATGACCTGCGCACCTGGTGGCACGTTTCCGTCTCCATCGTCATCTCCATCGTCTCCGCCACCGCCAAGGAGTTGCATCAATATCTCAGGATTTTGGGCAAGAGCACTTGCAAGACCTGGATTTTGGGCGGCAAGCTGCTGGATGAGGGGCTGAAGTAAAGCTGGGTTCTGGCGAACTACTTCTCGCAGTTGCTGCAATTGTGGAGAATCCTGCAGAGCTGCAAGATCTATGCCGGCGCCACCTCCGGGGGCACCACGAGCCCCGGCACCAGCACCTCCCCCAGCTTGTTGCTGCTGTTGAGCAAGCTGAAAGAGGTTTTGGGGCTGATTTGAAGCAGGTGTGGGCTGGGCGGGGGCAGAGGCGGGAGCGGTAGTAGGGGAAGTTTGGGTGCCAACTGCTGGTGCAGCAGGGGGTGCATTTCCGGCTGCCTCTGCTTGCAAATGATCCGGGATGCCCTGAATGGGGAAGGTAGAAGTGTTAGAGCATGAATGTGAGGACAAAAGACCCAACGCACGGTCATGAGATACTCTACAGCGCGATCAGGATTGTTGTAGCTGGCACGGAGAGCGCGGACAACCTCTTCACGAGGGAAGCCCATCTCGACCATGTTCTGGATGGTAGATTGAAGAGCATTTCCGGACAAGAACGAGCTTGTGTCTCCGAAAGCGCGCGACTCAGCGGGGGAGGCCTCGGGGGCGGCAGCTGCTGGAGCAGAACCCTCAGGAACTGCAGGGGCGGTTTCGGGTGCAGGGGCAGCAGGGGTTGAGGGAGCTGCAGGGGCGGGAGCAGGAGCGCTGGAAGTGGCGGCAGCTGGAGCTGGGGTAGGTTTTGGCTAGTCCGAGATAAGATTTTGTTACCTGGCTAGATCGGGAGATGGGTATATACCTTTGAGACCATAAGCACGAGAAAGTCCTTTTCCTTGATCCCGCAGGACTCAATAATCTTGTCATCGGCTAGAATCTTTCCTACGACGAGATGAGGGCGGTTTTGGAAGTGGAGAAAAGAAGGAGAGATACCGGAGTAGATGATCTTTTGAGTACCCACGGCAAAGCTCTGTTGCTCCTGGATCTTGTTCTTGAGGTCTCCGATGGTCTCTGAGGGTTCGGCATCGACCTAGACAGCGAGCTCAGAGGAAGATCATCGATAGATAAAGGGGAATGAGTACCTGGAAGACCTTTTGCTGGGTCGTCTTTACGGTGATCTTCATGGTTCGAAGATGGTGGAGGGAAGAAGGGGAGGTAGGTGTGACACGATGTGACAATTGAGGGAGACGCGTCATGTAATGTACACGTGATGCAATAGCCTTTCCCTCCGCTTATTGTCAGTCAGTGATTGGAATGTCTGAAGTGGCTATCATAATCACCGTATTTTTTTCAGGGAAAAATGGAGCCGGAAGCTGGGGACGACTATGTTCGTCGCGTCGCCACATTTATCAGGTCAAATGAAAGGGCACTCGCTCAGCCAGCACTTGCTCGTCGTCGCAGACAACAACCCAAGCCTAGCTCAGATGTTCTCTCGGCTTTCAATCCCCTTGGCTGGCTAGGTCTTGACGCTCAATCCCCCATAAAACCTATCATTTTCTCTATCGACACTCACCATCTCTTCTATCTTCTCATTCGTCTCGAGGCTCTCGGTCTCAATGTCGGCACTCTCGATGTCAAAGTCGACAATCCATCCAGACCCATGAGCTATATCAACTTCTTTCCTGACAGGGATAAATCAGATACGCTCTCTCTGGCTTCCATTCGCTCTTCTTTCTCTGTCGTCTCAGGCCTCTCCATCGGTTCTGGCTGGTGGGGCCGTCCGGATCCACTCAGCCTCGAGACAGAGCTCAAGTACATATTCAGTTCTTTCACAAAGCTCCCTGCTCTCTCCATCAAGGCTCCCGCAAGAAAGGTTATCTCCGAACTCGCCAATGAGCCCCCAATGAGAACGCAATACCTCTAGACGCCTTCAAGAACGTCCAAAGTCTAGAGTGCGTCGATATTGACCCCAGGGCTCTATTAGGATGGGATCGTCTTGCAGAGAGCTTGAGGAGCCTGAAGATTAGAAAGAGCGGTCTAGAGGACATTTCAGACGTCTTCATCGGCGCCGTCGTCGACGATCAGGCTCGCAGAGAAGGGAGCACGAGTAGGACACGCCACCGCCGTATTCCTCGTGGTCCCCTTCGCCGTACGTCATTCTACGCCTCCACTCTCCCTGATTCTGTCCCAGAGGACTCTGAAGAGACTTCTGATCAATTGCAAGAGTCTGACCGAGACACATCTTCAATACCTGTTCAGCTTTCCTCTTTGAAATGGGCTTTCCTCAAATATCTTTCTCTCGCTGATAATGCGCTGACGTTCATTCCCTCTGAGCTTCTGCCCTACCTTACATCCCTGATCCACCTCGATCTCTCTTCAAATCTTCTTGTATCGGTTCCTTCCGGACTGGGCACTCTTCACAACCTATCATCTTTGAACCTGTCTGACAATATGATAGACTCCGTCCTTGGGATCTATCTCAATCTCGGGCAGGTCCTCACCCTCAACCTCTCCCGAAATAGACTCGAATCTATCTGTGGTCTTGAACGCCTACACGCTCTAGAGCGGGTGGACCTCCGTGGCAATCTGATAGAAGAGAGTGCAGAAGTCGGTCGATTAGCTACACTCCCCAATATCGCGGAGGTCTGGATAGAAGGCAATCCGCTCTGTGAATTAGAAGAGGACTATCGGATACCATGCTTTGACTTTTTTTGGAAGGAGGGGAAGTCCATTCTGCTGGACGGCTCGCCTCCAGGATTCTATGAGAAAAGAAACCTGACCGTTCTTCCTCCTCAGCAAATGGCTTCCAGACCTGTTTCAGCTTACTCGCCACCGACGGTACCTGTCGGACATTCACATTCCCATTCCAGACCAGAGTCTCCACCGATATATCCTGATAACAATATCAGCCATTCTCCCTCCACCTCTACTAATGCTTCGCCAATGCTGGCACCTGTCACTGCTGTTGGGGTAGGCAAGATGCCTCGAAGGAAAAAGGTGAAGCGCATCGTGGATCTCGATGGCGGAGAGCACAGTGATGGTAGCTCAAAGAGTGCTAATCATCGAAGAACACGCTCAGATGGGGTGAGTAAAGACAAAGGTAAAGCTACGAGGGCTTCGAAGTCCAAGAAAGACCGAGACGCCAGTCCTCTGGGTGCTACCCCAACGCAAAAGCCGTGGGGGCAATTTGGGGCCCTCCTAAAAGAGCACAAGAATCTAGACAGTGAATCTGCCCCCACGGCCGCGATATCGACGCTTCCTACCGTTGTGCCCTTTCTGGAGAGTATAGCGTATCAGCGACCGCCTATTCGTTCGCGGCATAGTCGACATCAAACTGAGTTTGCTGCGGGATCCCCATCTGCTGACACCGTCGACATAACACATTCTCCTACTTTCCCTGAATCTCCCGTCCAACCTTCTTTCCGTCGCGCTCTGGGTTCGCAAACGTTCTCGTCCAAGTCGGCCGCCCGACGGGCACGCGTCTCCGCGTCTGTTTATGAACCGCCGGGCACAACGACGTTCGACGGAGAAGGAGGAGACCGTATTCCCGATGAAGGCGAGTTCAAGGATGATGCAGAGGCTTTCCGGAGGCGAATAGAAGCACTGAAGAAGGACATGGGAGACGGATGGCTGAAGGTCTTTAGCCAGAGTCAGATGAAGACGCCTTCGTAACGCGTATTCGGACATTAATAGCTTTTTTTACGATTTCTTTTGTCATTACATGCATGCATTCATCTACCAGTACTTACTTTCATTATCATACCCTTGTTTGTGCCTCGCCGCCACGGCTGAATTTTGTTGACCGTGACAAAATGTGACTCCTGTGACACAGGCTTTCTTCCCTCTCGTTCGTACTTTACCGTTTCCCGTTGTTGCTCAGGGCTGCCATCTTGCCTGACCGTCGTTCTTTACCACATCCAATCTCCAAGTCAAATATCGAAATTTTATCATCATGGGAGCAAATCTTTCAAAGGCGTTGGGTACGAGCGAACAATGATTTTCCTATACAATTCAATTGACCATATTGTTCTTGCAGGGAAGATTTTTGGAAACAAGGAGATGAGGTTGTTGATGTTGGGGCTAGACGCAGCGGGCAAAACCAGTACGTTTGTTTTATGTTGCGTAGCGTGTTAACCTACATTTTTCTTTCAGCAATTCTTTACAAGCTCAAGTTAAATCAGTCTGTGACTACGATTCCAACAGGTACCGCTCATATCTTCCATCTCTTCTGCTGGTAAATTACCTATCTGTACCTTAACAGTC
>RZIO01000001.1:1951143-1963621 GCA_004338095.1 Gloeostereum incarnatum | reverse complement strand
GGTAGCTTCCGGCTTCTATCGTTTTCCCCTCGTTCTCACATCTCGCCCTCCAGGATCTCTCCCAGCTCGGTCGCCCCATAGGGGACACCATCATCTTGGATAACTCCCCTGCCTCCTACATATTCCATCCAAATAATGCCGTTCCCGTATCGTCCTGGTTCAATGACCCCCACGACGCAGAACTTACTGATCTCATCCCATTCTTGGATGATCTCACAGTTGTTCCAGATATCAGGGGGATCTTGAATTCCGCGTGCTAAAAAGAGAGAAAGAGCGTCCCATTTTTCCAATACCATGTCCCTTTATACCCTTTCACTCGCACAGGCATCGGACACGACCTCTGTATTTCGCTTTCCAGCACATACACATTCATTTCTAACGCTTTATCCTTCCACATCTACATCGCTGTTCATATTGGATCGCAATCGGTTTATTCATTGTCTCATACACATTCATGCACACGCTCCTTGCTTTCTTCATTTTCCTTTGAGCTCGTCGGTTACTTATTCTTTGTATACTATTGCAAACACACATAGAAACCCCAAAAACGTGTTTCATACAAACAGTCAGTGGACCAACAAAGACCAACAACCACCTCTAAACGCAGATGAGCCTAGCTCACCGATATCCGATACAATATATAATACATGCTAAACCCATTTTATTTTTACTCCTTCTAATGCATGTCTTGGAGGGCTTGCAGCAATTCTATCACCCCATCCTTCGTGATCTCCAGTCGGTCAAAATTTGTACCTCCCGAAAATATCTCTTCTACCTTCCCCACCGAATCCTCCGACTTGGCGAGTTTCAACAGCTCTTCCAGAAAGTCACCGTCAAGGAATCCGTACGACGCCTCGTCGTTGTCGCTCCTTCCCCGCGAGTTTTTGGGCGCCCTCAATCTGTAAGATAGCGATGAGTATATCGGAGACGAGAGCGGGAAAATAAGCACTTGGCGTGAGTGGCTTCGATGGTCCCTCCTGTTATAACGCCTCCCATATTTCGCTGGAGGTCGACGAGGTGTTTTGCGTAGTGATCATCTCCCATCTCAATCACGACACCGATACGACCGGAAGCAGTGAAAAACACATGCTTTGATTGTAGGCCAAGCTGTGAGGACAGCTCCGAGGAGGCCAGCGAACCTACAACCATCGGTCAGATGCAAACACGGGTGCCAGAGCGGACACACCAACCTCGAATGAATTTCGTGACGATCTCCCCTAAATGATAGAACCCATCTCGGACTAGAGACGAAGATGAACCCGAACTCAGAGCGAAAGAGAACAGGTTGAGCGCGTCCTATGAGTGAACATTTTAAGAGAGAGAGAACTCTGTGATCCTGCAACTCGGACATTGTACTCACGTTGGCACCAATCACGGCGTTCTCATCAAATAGTTCGATGCATATCGGCCAAAGGGGTCCATAATCTCGCGCGAGGGTCCGTATGGTAGCCGTATCGCCAATCTCTAGCAGCGACACCGAGCTGATCTGATCGCCGACCGCCAAACGATTCCCGTACACAGCCAGGCGACTCACGAGATAATTGTGGTTCCAGTCAGCCACCTTCTTCAATGCGAAAGATGTATCCGAACGCTCCAGACGAAACAGTGTCACCTGGCATAATTATCAGTCCTGGTATCTTCAAAACCAACATGAGACAAACCGATGAGTTGATCGCTGCTGCAAGGCATCCATTCACGTGGACTATCGAGTAGACACATCCATTTACCTCGGCCGAAGCCTTGAGCGATAACGGAGAGGCATCTGAAGATTCAAATATAAGGATCCGTCCACGGGTAGGTTCTCTTTCAGTGGGATCGAAGTAGTAAGACCCCACAGCAAAGACCGACAGTGAGCCCAACGGAAGGGTCGCCGCGGCAGATATCTCCTCATTTACCTCACAAGTAAATTGGGCCAGATCTGGTGTATTCACCAGTGAGTTATTGCTACGGGATATTAGGCACGGAGAAGAACTCACGCCGCAAAGTACCCTCGTCTAACAATTTAAACGAGTGTCTTCCTGACGACTCTGGATCCCCGACCCTGACAGGCTCCGACCGACTGCAGGCCACGCCGAACGCATGCAGAGACGGCGCGTGGATGATTCGTCGAGGATTGTCAAAACCGAAAGAGATCTAGAGTAATAACAACGTTCAGCGTGCATTTGGTCACCACACGATGAATACCGCACGGATCGGAAATGCATCTTCTTGAGGTCCTTTACTCGGCCAATGAATAAGCCAGCATCATTACTCAACACCATGGATAACGGGTAATGAGCCGTATTCATAGCTGACGCGAAAGTTACGTCCTGTATTCATTTCGTTCAGTAAAATTTCGAAAGAATATCGGGGAGCGCCTCAATACCTTGAGCATTACGGGTGAGTACGTTAGCCGGCCGTTTTGACAGGAGATGATCGAAGCCCGACTTCCCGCAGCAAGCACCGCAGGTTTTCCATCGACTGGACAAAGCGCCAACGAAACAGGTGCATTACCAAAAGATATCGTCTTCGTGTCCACCAGTGCAGCGGCCCCCATCTTGTCGCGCCATGTGAAACTGACTACTGATCCATCGGCCAAACCAGCAAGGAGATATGGGTGGTTATCACTCCCTCCGCTGTCGATATGAAGACCAAAATTGTAAAACAGAAGAGATCGAACTGGGGCGGCCAGTCGCAAAGTTTCACACTTGAAGGCAGGGACGAATCTGTTGGGAAGCTCGCCTTTCTGGAGCTTGAATACTCTGATACGATTGGTGTGCCAGAATGCGACAGCAATGGTCCGCGTGGAATGATCTTCAGGATTGATGGGGGTGCAACACACAGCTGAAATTTCATCCCTATTCAGAGATTGAGGCGTATCGATACTGCAACCGTTACCATCAGTGAGTTGTTATTACCAGTCGAAGAGACACGAACCCAGCACCAGAGGTCACCCGTGTCTTATCCCTAAAACAAGAGAGGTCATGGAGGCTGCATGACCAGAATGAAAGAAAGAAAGGACTAACATAGTTTTGACAAATTTCCCGCTAACAACAGTCAATATGGTGATTTCCCCTCCCCTGTACGCCAAGAGCACCTGACTGGGACTCGCACTCGCAGCAACTACTTCGAGGATGTCGGCCTGATACCCTTTAACTTCAAAGACATCAACACGAGTGTACTCCATCAAGCCTTGATCATACTCGAGTAGGATGACCCTCTCCGGTTGTAACTTGAACGATATAAGCCGAATCCTCGTATAACGAAGATGCGGACGTGCTGTGAACAACATTACCAGCAAATATAGTCCTAGAGCCCGTCGCAAAGCCGATCGTAGCAGAATCTATAGTGGATATCGCGTTCCTCGAGTCTATATGAAAGATGCTAGTGGAATGAAGAGTGGATACCACAAGATGATTGTGTTCTCTAAACAACGGTACTACTGTCAGACCTGAACAGAAAACCGATGAGGATATGCTGATGCCCCACCTGTTTCCAAAGGTCGTTCGCAATGGCCAAATATGAGTGACGTTCAACAATCCGGGGATGGCCGCCAATTCCTCAAAGTCCGCTCCCGTCCTTATCACATTCAAAGATCCTGTGTTTTGTCCCCCAGAGCATGTTACAATTTCGTGCTACAGAGAAAACATGAATTCCCCCATAAAAATACGCTCAGTTGTCAGAACACACACCTGTCCGCTTGCATCGACGTCGACCAAGACGGCATCATGAATAGGTCCAACGTTCGTGTATGAGGCCAAAACCTCGACGTAAGATCCCTTGCTATCGATGATACATCCAGTAGTCAGGTCCTGATCTTCCTCATCTACGGCGCGATGTTTTCCCTTAGAGGAGGATAGCACAGACGGGTCCTTTGTCCTTATGTCAGAGGGAACAGGAAGACTGCTCGTGCCTAGAGCGGACACAGGGACCGGACTAATTCGGACAACTTGAGGATCTCCTAGGAATGAACCGATGTAAATGACCTGATTGGCCAGGTGTGTTATGCTCGTGGAGGGAGATGTCTGTGGAGGAGAGATACAATAGGTATGACGTCCGTGCTGAGAAATCCTTTGCCTACCTCTCCGAGAGGAACAATGACGATCCCGTGAGTGTTCAAGTTTTCTACCGTCAAGAGTGCTAGTTTCCCAAACGAGTCTCCAATGAGAGTGCGACAGTCTGCTATAGGGCAGACCCTGCGATATTTGTCATGAAGTGGCAAAAGTAAAAGAAATACAGCACCCACGCTTTAACTTCTGCCCAAGGCCACTGCACAGTCGCCAGTGGTTTCCTCTTCCGTCCTTCTCTCTCCTTCTCCTTTTGGATAGCTTGCGTCACCTCTTCCCCTTTTGCACTTGACTTTCGCCTGTCAGTTCGTTTCCGCTTTCCCCTCTGCTTCTTCTGACTCGGCTCATCAGCCACCTCAAAGAGGAGAATCTTCCTCCCACCGACAACAAGCACACCTCCAGTTGGAATGGTGCCAGCCTTGGAAGGCACTGGAAGGAGCATAGGAACTTGGTCCGCGGGATAACGGAAATCTTTGGAGGAGAGTGCCGTAGACTGGAATATGAGAGAAGGATCTTTAGACAGTTCGTACTCTTCAACATCAACATCGCGGGCCACAAGCTGGAGCCGGTCAAGATGGTCGATGAAGAGCATCGCGAGGACATACTCTTCTACTGGAAGGAAGGTTATCGAGAGAAGGTTGATGTGCTGGACGCTAGACCGAATGTCAGACAGAGAAGACGTTGTAAAGTGAAAGAAGCGCACATGACATCGAAGTCCTGTTTATACGACCCTTCCTCAAGCTGGACAACCTTCAGTCGGCTCGAATAGCAGCTTACGATTGCAAGCTTTCCGGCAGGGTGGACGATCAAATCGTTACAAAATTCAGCCGGACGGCCATTTCGCTCAGCTATATCAAGTCGATGATCCAAGACTAACGTTCCAGAGCCGGGTTCAGTCTCCGAGTAGGAAAGGAAGAGTAATTCTGGCTCCGGATGATCGAGAAATACGAGCACATTGGACCTCAGAGAATCCTAAGTCCGACGAAAGTTACGTTTCCTTGTTAAGAGAGGAGATGGTAGGTGACTGACGTTGATAGGGATTGCCTTGAGGGTGAGAACTTTGCCCCAAACCTTGAGCTCACATTCACGGTGAAGACCATCAGACTGGATGGAGTAGACTTCGAGAGTATCGAGTTTGGCAACAACGAGATGTTCGGGGCCATTATCGTTGGTAAGTCGACATCTAACAGAGCCCAGGACGGCAGATGGTTCGTGGAACGTCGCGATAACTCTCATCGACTTTGGTGAAGAGATAGAGCTGCCGATGGGATGATTCACTCATGAATTACGTTATCTGTTTGCATCCAAAGCCACAGCCACACTTACTTTCGGATGTTGCCCGGGTGATGCCTCTGACAGTGACCTCCATGGCGAAATCAGCCACTCCTCCTCCAGTGCCTCCAAAATCGTCTAGAAAATGTGCGTATTTCACACTGCATGAATCCTACTTGTTATTCATGTTTTCTCAGCCACCCCAACTGCTGTAAAATACTATTTACTTGCGTACAATGTTTTTTCAACGCTCGGATGGGCATTTATTCTCGCCCTGACACTCGTCCACGTCTTCAACCTCGATGGATCCTCTTCCTCTGTCAGCGCTACAGCACCAACTGCCTCTTCCACCCTCTCCCGCCTCTTATCCTCTGTCCCCTTCCTCAAATCTACACCAAAACTAGGATTGCCCGGCTTTGAAAGCCAACTGCCCGAATTCCTTCAGCCTGTTTACCGACGGGCCTTGACTACCTTTGGCAGGGTGGGAGCGACGACCGCATTTGTACAAACCTTCGCTCTTCTTGAGGTCGTCCACGTCCTCCTCGGTTGGGTCAGAAGTCCCCTCCAAACTACCCTCATACAGGTTTCCAGCAGACTCTTCCTTGTCTGGGGGATCGTAGAGCAGTTCTCGGACGTCCGCACCAACCCTCTCTATACCTCAATGGTATTTGCTTGGTCTTTAACCGAGGTCGTGCGCTACTCGTTCTATGCGTTCAATCTCCTCGGTTTCGAGCCCGCCATCCTTCTCTACCTCCGATACACTACCTTCTATGTGCTCTACCCTCTCGGAGCAGGTTCAGAAGCATTCCTCATATATGCAACTCTTCCTCATACCTCTCCTGTTCCTAGCTGGAGGACATGGATCCTTGGTATGTGGAGACCGACTGACTACATCCGCGCCGCACTCTTCATTATCTGGTGGCCCGGTAAGTACCATTTCTTCCTTTCCATCCTCCGCGTCCGATCCTTATATTCTTCCATTGTAGGATTATACATCATGTACACTCACATGATCGCTCAACGACGTAAAATCTATGGCAAAGGCCGCAAACTCAAGGAAAATTAGGAGCTGAAAATTAGGTTATTTATTTACACATCTCTTGGATACGCGCATACTACCGATTATTAATGCTTGGTGCAAACCCGACTCGTCCACGATTCTCATACGAATAGACAGAGTACCCTGATGACAAGCGGCTAGTCAGCGGACTGGAGAGAAGACAGTGAAAAATACTTGCAGGACTTGAGGAAGAGGTCGCCTGCACGATACGAGATTAGCGACACTTCCATGCTCTTTGAACTTGCTTACCTAGAATAATCAGATTGGATGGCGCTTCATCGTCGTTCAAAGAAAGGATTCCGCCGACGCAGCGACTATGTCAAATATCAGCGACGTGGGTAGTAACGAATCGGTGTGATATTTACTTGGAGCTTGGGCTGATTCGACCTGACGCCGCCGCCCCTATCAGCATAAAGACTCGAAGCGTTATGCCACCTACTCACCCAGGTTGAAGTCTACCAGGTTGACTGCGAAGTCCTTTTGCCCGAACGTGAAGGCAATTTCAAGGCCGTCCGAGTCACACGGAAATGTCCAGTAACCTTTCGTGAACAAATAAATGTTCGTGATCATGAATACAACTCGAAAGCTCTACCGTCGTCCCATTGTTGGGCGTCTTGAATCTGCCAGAATTCAGCAATGGATATGGCAGACGAAGTTAACAACGCGCTCACCATGCTATACAATTTCTGGGCCAGATCGTTCGGGAAGTATATCAGTGTGGTGCCTGTATCCACAGCCTGTCCCATCTACGCGTTAGAACTCGGACCGACACTACGAGAGCAATCGGTTACAGTGAATATAATGTTGTCGGTCAGATATGCCCTCTGCGAATTGACCACGAAACCGTCCATGACAATGGACCAATAAGTCTAGAGCCCGGTCAAAAATATCAATGAGGCAAGCCGGCAAACAGACACACCCTAGATTTCACGGGGATCCAGTGAACTTTACCGACAGTCTTCGTGGCGTCGTAGCATCCAAAACAGACCTTGCCCCCGTTGAGATAATCTCCCGTCATCCTTAAGGAAGACCCTCACCTCCGACCCTGTCTCTGCGTTTCTCGTGAGATGGACCGAAAAAAATGGAGCAATCTTCTTGTCTTTGATCAAGTTTTCAGCGACGGTGGGTTTCCGGCTCCGCGCAATAGTGCCGAATGCAAGACCCATGAGTCCGTCGTTGGGATAGTACATGAAGTCTTCGCTCTCCTCACTCACTAGCGCGAACGTTTGGTTTAAAATTTCGAGACCTGCGGCTACAACGCGATCTTGACCTAGATGTCCCTGAACGCTACCGGAGCCCTGTATAATGACAACGTTCAACGACACGGATTCGAGGTAAGGAGAGGGTGAGACTAGCATAAACGATGGAAAAAGGGCGGCCGAGGTTCTTAAACGTTGAGCTCTCGTCAGGATTGAATTGTGCGTTGACGCAATTCCGGCAGGCAGACGGCACCCAAAGATCAGCAGAACCAGTGTCCACGTCCACGCTGAGAACCTGCTGGTCCGATCCTGCGATCGGCGTCCCGAAGGAGAGGTTGGCGTAGTAGAGTAAGTCCATCCCATTTGGTGAGAAATCCTTCATTGGTAGCGTATGCAATGGAACGACGGCAGGAATTGGCTCCTGCGAGGAGTCGTTGAGTGGGAGTGCAAATGAGTGGTTTCCGACGAAGTCAACGATGTCATTCTCGGAAACGATTGTTGATGCCTTTCAAATAGTCGATAGCATGGGTGCCGTACTTGGACTGTATCTTCCTGAATTCATAATCCTGAAAAACAAGTTGAGCAAGGCCTAATATTAGTATGAACACAGAACGCCATAGCTCACGATACCCCTAGGATCAAATATACCCTCAATGGGCCCTGTTCTTGGACGTGACAAACTACGAGAAAGCGGTATTGGACCAGCCACGGAGATGGGTGTTGCAGAAACGCTTGAAGCTAGAATGAAAGAGAAAAGAGCGGCAAGACGTCTAGAGAGAGACATGACGATAGGAATGTATCAGTGCACCAGGCAGATGAGAGAAAAGAAAGAAGACAGTGAATAGCAGATTCAAACTAAGGTCCACATTTTATAGGAAGCTGAGAATGGTAATCAATTGCAACGCGATCGATCATACAGTGTGCAGCCAATATACAGCAGACGCGACGGAAGAATCACAGTCGGAATACAAAAGAACAAAAGGTATAAACTCATCAAGAATCATCGTATATCGTCTACTTGGTCGCCATCTCAATACTCTCCGCACGACGGTGGGTGCTTCCACCAAAAGAGGACTGGCGGCGGTGATGGCCAGGTGAAGGCTGCGCGACATCTACAGGCGATGGACGGCGTGTCTCCCGAATGAGAAGGGGCACTGGGTTTGGGGTTGAGGGGCTCGACGGTGTCCTAGGATTTGTCCCGTCATAAGGACGGTCAGCGTAAGTAGGCGCTTCAGCCGAGGCGGGCGGCATCGGAGCCTTCCTATCCAAGAATTGCCACCGTCTGTTCATCCCCTCGAGGTTTCTGTTCCTCCAATGTGCCTTGGATTGTTTGTTACGGAACCTCAGCATGATCTATATGCGCAGTGCACTCTTTTCAGTCCGTACACGAACACCGAGAACGACAGACACTGACCAGAAGTGCTATCACGGCTACAACAACAGCGCCAACGACACCTCCTGCAATTGCTCCCCGATTATTATTACCCCCTCCTCCTTGCACCGACGCTGGAGATGTTTCAGATAGGACAGTAGACGCTGGGCTATTGACGACCGTTATAGTGGCCACAGAAACATCGATACGACCATCCGTCTCAGTCCTAGTGACGGGGAAGATACTGACGATTCGCTCTAGGGTCGTCGTCGGAGTGACCACAGTCCACTCCGTCGTCGTCAGTGTGACGATCTCTCGGTCTGCCGACCTTATCGACGACAAACCAATGACTGAGACAGGAGGTTCGGAGGACTGTACGGCGGTAGTCGTTGACCATCCATTGACGGAGACTCCGTCGCCATCATCCTGTCGCCCTACAATAGGTCCTCCGTGAACAAATGAAATGAGGAAGGCGAGGACAGAAGTAGCTATGAGGCTGGCCATAGTTCACGTCTGGACGAGGGAAGGTCTGGGTAGACAAGATTTCTCTTGGCCTTATATATATATAGTCGCCCGTCGCCATCTCGTCTCCAGGGACGACATTTCAACTTAATCCCGTAATATAGCCTCAAACAAATGACATAACATAATGTTTATGTAACTGGTACGCTCGTTGGCTAGATTCAAGAAAATACAAGGAACACGTTCTCATTCACATTCCCTAACCATTTACCAATTGAATGCCTCCGATAACAAATACACCTCTGAGCATTGCGTCTGATCTTTCATGATCTTAATTTGAGCCTTTGCAACAGCGTTTCCGACGTCAGTCGCGAAGGAGACAGGTCCACAAGCTATGGGAATGACGGTTTAAACTTTACATAGTCAGGCAAAGTAAAGTATTCTCACCTGCAACACCGAGAGTTCCATCGGTTTTCGTTACGCTCGAGTCGATAATGGTATAAAGATTAGGTCGTCCGTTTCTGACCGCCACAGCGACCTCCTTGACAAGCTCATTTGTTGACGCGGATGGAGATCCTACACTAGTATTTTCGCAGTCGTATGCCAAGCTCTCCGCCCCAAGACCACCGGTAACGAATACAGTGATCTTTACGGATTCCAAGGGGGCATCACGAAGGACCTCCAGCAATTCGTCGGCGACCCAGCTTAGCGCATCTGCGCGACAGTGAGACCATATGATCAAAAATGCAACCCAAAAAACCAACCTCTGTGACGAACAGTCCACACTACTTCTATCTCTCGACAGCGGCAG
This sequence comes from Gloeostereum incarnatum, assembly GCA_004338095.1. Lineage (NCBI taxonomy): Eukaryota > Fungi > Basidiomycota > Agaricomycetes > Agaricales > Cyphellaceae > Gloeostereum > Gloeostereum incarnatum. The sequence continues at coordinate 1,953,399 of RZIO01000001.1, read as the reverse complement.
CCGTCAACGGATGGACCCTTCTTCATATTCTGAACTAAATCCTTCAGCAGGGCAATTGAGTGCGCGAAGCCCGTGCCCCCTGCCAAAAGCAGCACGGAATCATAAGCTCTGAGTGTAGGGTCGTCATGTCCATACGGACCATCAATCCATACAGACAACGAACTCCCCTTCTCGCTGTTCGTCGCTGCTTCAAGCAGCCGTCGGGTAAACCCAGCGGCGGGCTTCAAGAGGACGACCATCTCATTCCGTTTTCCATCATGCTTCCGTTCCCGATCCTGGGATGGGACAGAAGCAATGGTGAAAGGATGCGATTCCAGGATTCGAATGGTACGGAATTTCAGGAAAAACATGCTGACCGGCCACCCAAGACATGTTTGTTGGGATGCGCACGCGGACAACAGAGTCATCCATGGCATCAAGTTTGGCTTGGTGGCCACCACGGTTGTTGTATATATACATGACTCCCCGAGTAGTGATGCCAACGAAGAACAAGACAAGCGTGGCGTTCATGTATGCACTGAAACATGGACTGAGCGAAGGATATTTCGGAAAGTGCGAGTTGCCTCTTACTTTCCATCGAGCATTCCAATGACATGCCAATAAAGGAGTCCGAGGAACACTATCCGCAACTACCGTGAGCACGGATTTACAAACACAAAAAGATGATGACATACCTAGTGAAGAGATAATGTGGAGAAGGTAGAAGGATTCATAGAAACGGTGTCTGGGCAGACGATCAGCAAATGCCGGAACTTTTTTGGACGAGCTGTACCTTATGACAGGGAAGCTACCGAAACATAGCACGACGAGAGGAACAAAACAGGCAAAGCCAGTGACATACCAATGCTGATCAATTACGAGTGTGAGTATTGAGAGTATGGCGAGAAGCGGAGCAATCGTACATTTGTTGCCCACGTGTAGCTCCAGGGGTATTGTCGTGAGGCCCGGATGACTTCAGCGATTGTATGGACCAGACTCATAAACACTGAAGAGAGAAGAGTGTTAGAAAGTGTAGGCAAGCATACGCACGGTTCGTGCTCACGAAACGTGAAGGCCAATCCTTGGTGATAAACTTGGAGCTTGTCATGAGATACTCCTGCAGCATAATCAACCTGACGTCCATAGGAAAATAAAGTATGAATCCAGGATGTACCGGTCATAGCTGAAATAATATTCCTTTTGGCTCCCAGAACGCTGTATCAATAGTGTAAGTAACTGGCGAGTGTCTAGTTAAACCAACCCACAAAATAAACGGTAGGCTACACATTGCAAGCCATTCCGACCTCGCAGCCACAGGAGGCATTCCGTAGAACGGAGGCCTGTAGTAGTACTTATTGACGAAGCACCAAAGCGACGCGAAGACGAAGAAAACGAAGAGCAGTATGTTTGGTCCCAGGGGTCCAACCGTGTAAATGGCACCGATCCATGTAAACGGTCTTCGGTTGGGAAGACGTGGATACGACAGAAGCCTGGCGATCGAGGTTAAACGGCGATTGTAGAGGAAGTCCGCTGGGCTCTCGAATGAACTTCTCCTGTACATGTGGAATATCCAAACCGTCAAAAAAGAATAGGATTACCCTTATCAACGCTTGCATACCTTCCGATAACTGAGACTTTGCGCAAGCCATGGAGAGCAGTATAAAATGCAAGAGTTCCACAAAGAAGAGCTAGTCCATAGTACCCATACCGAACATTTTCAGCCCACGGAGCTCGAGTTGCTTGAAACTCCGTTTTCTCCGCTGCGCTAGGAATGTACTGTCCGTCATACCAAGACCAAGACCCATGGTCCATGCCCATCATCCTAGCACGAAGGGAGTTCATGGCAGCGTCGAGGGGTTCCTGTAGGAAGGGAAAACGAATCACGAAAGAAGGCAGTGCAAGGTTAAAAAGCATATTATATTCCCCGAAATTACATCCTCCATTGATCAGATATTCGTCCGTATCCGCGACACAAATACATTTAACGCAAATTTCTTCGGAATCCTTCCTTCTTCCCATGCATCGAGGTCTGGGCGTAGAGGCCGCATGGTGCTATGTGATAACGTCGGGCCAATTGCGGAAGACGACTAGTGACGAAAGGCCGGCAACCGCAGCCAAGCCATCGATAACGTCAGAATGCATGTGGATACCAGGCAACGGGGGATCATTCGGAAAATTTATGAACCATGACGAGGTCAGACGGGACGATGAGATGGCGCCGAAGACAAGCAGGCTGTCGTGTCGAAAGAGATAGGGGCGGTCGTTGTCAATTCAATG
>RZIO01000001.1:1909780-1938632 GCA_004338095.1 Gloeostereum incarnatum | reverse complement strand
ACTGGTAAGGCTGAGGGGAATAGTATCCTCCCTTCTCCGGGTCACGACCGCCTCTACCGTTGCCAGTGTGATGGAAACTTTCGTCCCCTACTACATAATAATCCTCGTCGTCGACAGCGGGAGTAGGTGAACGAGAACGCGGTATCTGACGTGCGACGAGACTATTATGGCCTGAAGCGTATGCTTCAGTGTCAAACTGAAAATGGTCTATTGCACCAGCGTGAGAGGAGTCGTCATCGCCATGCGAAGATGAGGATGCATTCGAAGGAGGGAGGTAGTCTTGATCAGGATAGTATTGGTGAGCTGGAGTTGGATACGAAGGCTGGAATCCGGAGAAGACATTTTGTGGGATTTGCGGTGGTTGGTAATCGGCATCGAGATGGAGGGTTTCTCCTGTATGTATTGGCTCCAAAATTTGACCAGGTTGGTAGCGATGGAATGATGATGACGGTACAAGTGCCAGCGAATGAGTACTAGGAGGAGGTTGAATGGCAAGGTAGTTGAAAGGTGTAGAATCCGATGGTGAAGGACTAGAACTAGGCTCGAGTCTTTCCCTTTCCTGCTGAAGGACGTGGTGGACAGCGCGGTTTAACTCATCATATACATCTTCAGAGCTGTCATTATTAGCGCCAGTACGGGCAGCGGCGTTGGTCTGTTTTCGTGACTTCATTACGCGTTTCGAGTGGTCGGCGGGGGCGGGATGGTCGATGTAAGAGGGAAAGCGGCAAAGCGGTGCCCTTCGTTGACTGTGGCTCGTGATCGTGTCGCGGGATTATTCAAATAATTCTCGTGACCCTCTTGGCCTCATTTATGAATGGTGGTCTGCTTGCATGCGGCAGTACCGTGTCTTTACATACTTAAGTATATACCCGTTACTCTCTCCCACTAAGTTTTCCTCGTAGAACATGGATTCAGTCGCATCGGTTCCCGTCGGAATGGGCCTGCGATTCGGTCTACACTTTCTCATAGGGCAGACAACCACCACCACCTTCCCTATCCTGATTGGAATTTGGGAAGGTCTTTGCATTAACCACCTCATTAGCATCCATCCAGAATCCTATGACCCTTATCTTGCCTTTAGTCTGCGCGTCGTTGTCGACGTCCTTATCGCTGAGAGCTTCATTGCGCCTTTTCTAACCCTCCTATGGTCCATCTTGACCGTCCTCATTGCTGCAGTTCTCGGACCTAGCCATGGACACGACACGCGCCGAGTGCGAGAGCGCACCCAGCATGCCAGTCTTAAACGAAGCTCTCAGACTTCTCGTGATCTTGACCGAACGGAGCCGCGACGCACCACTCACACCCGAGTGCAAATAGTATCACCGTCTGTGCATGCCCCGTCGACAGCTCCCCCCAAATCACTGCCAACTTACAATACACCACCTCAAGTAGAAACAAAATCATTTCGGCCAGAAGGAAAGCCTAGTCTTCCTGCTATATTGACTGAACTACCCTCTCGACGCTCTCCTAGCGAGCCTCCTTCCCCACCCAGTACTTTCTTAGAGGGGTTCACAGAAATCGAGAGACCGGAAACTCCAGCTCTGATCGAATCTCATCTTCCTACCCCGCCCTCTACCTCCTATTTCGAGGCTGGAGATGATTCTGACAGTACTGTATACCGTCGTGGACGTCTCTCCACAGTGCCAGAGGAGAGCACACCAGAAGACACTCTTCTTCGCGAAGTGTCCCCATCTATCGTTCTTGAAACTCACGTCGAGGAAGCGGTTTTGCCCATCCCACCTCCACCTCCTGTCGTCCTAAATCCACGTCTCCCTCCATTGTTTCCACAAGCGAGCGCCTCGGTGTCGCAAAGAAGATCGTCCAGTCCAAAGACTGATAGTGATGAACTTCTGACCCCTCAAAGAGAAGATACACATCTCGCCATGAGCGAAGATGAGCTTCAGACACCGATAACCACCGACTATCCCCTCCCTCCATCCGACTTACCTCTAGCACAACATTTCCCAGTGAGTCCATCTTTACAGTCTCACCTTGCGCTCGCAGTACCCTTTCCCCTCCTTCTCCATCCTGAACGTCCAGGGGATGAGGCTGCCGTCATCCGCAGAACAGCATCTAGTGAACACAGCCCTGGTACCCCCCTCTCAAACACACATAACTTGCAGATATTGGATGAAGTAGATCATATCCTCGCCGAAGAGATCGAGGAATCGACATCTATCATCGAAGGGAATACAGCACCGATCCCCGTGCCGCCCCCAAACGAAGAACTGTCGCAGGCACAACCACAGGATTACTCACCAACAACCGTCGCGAGTGACATCACCGACGCTGATGCTATCCGCGTCAAGCAAAGAGCGGAGAACCTCCGTCAACAAGCCTGGGAAGAGAGGACCCGCGCAGATGCCTTGCGCCACCAACTACGGCAGGCAAAGTCTAGAAGAGACGTGCGGCAAACATTCTTGCTAACGGGAGAGATAGAAGAACTGGAAATTCGGGTAAAGAAACTGCATTCGAGCGCGGAACGGCGGTATTTCCAGTGTGAGTCGACGGTGACATCCCTGAGATGCTTTTGAGTTAGAATACTTCATTGCAGCAGCGAACATGCAGGCCAGAACAGCAGGCGTCCAAACAGTTGACCTCCATGGGCTTCTTGTCCACGAAGCCATCCCTCGGCTAGAGGCCGAGTTCAGAGACGTTCTTAAGAATGGGGGGAGCGAGATTGATGTGATCGTGGGAAGGGGGAAGCATTCAAAGCAAGGGATTCCCAAATTGAAACCAGCGATCCAGAGAGCAATGGAAGAGTAAAAGTTTCCTCTAGTGCCCTATTACGATTTCCCTGATCATTTCTTCTAGGAGTGGGATGGTGTGTACTCCAGATAAGAAAAATATGGGCCTGCTGCATCTGCGATGCCCGTTGTGAACACCAGGAGCGTGAAGGTAGTGCAGCATGTAGGTTTAGAAAAACAATGAAGAGTGTATGAGAGGACCAACACTAATAGTTACAGTCATGAGAAGCGAGTCACGGTACAAAAACAAAACGAGACCTACAAACGGTCAAAATTGTCTGCGTCCAGTACCCCTGGACCCTCCGGGCGCTTTCCGTTTCCTAAACAAACCGTTCCCGCCTGTGATTGTTTGGGCTGAAAGGACAGGCTCTCCCTTGTCCTCCACCTTGACATCAGAAAGAGCTGCTTGGGAGAGGTCCCGGATCTCCCCTTCGGCTTTCAGGGGCTCCTCCTCATCGGCATTCACAGACACATCCTGACTCTCGGCGGAAAGGTCAGAAGATGGGATAGAGGAAGTGTTGTCCGATTCTCCTGGGCGCTTCCAAGTCGTCTTGGTCCATTTTGGAACCTCTGTAGCTCGAGGAAGGGCAGGATCAACCTGCAGAGACGCAGGAGAAGAAATGAGAGGCGAGATCCCAACTTCGGGCTCTTCCTCCGTCTTCTTCACCTTAATCGGTATGACTCCAGGATCATATATTTGATCGAGACCTGTCGCCAATGTCTTCTTCTGCAATTTGAAGTGTCGCGCGTCTTCTTCGTCTACGGGTGTTTCCGCATGTCTTTTTACGACTCCTTCACCTTCATGGCTTTCTGCAATGCCAGGAGAGGCCTCTACTGCCTCCCATACCCCAGCGGTCCCTTGAGTGCGCTTTCGTTCGGCTTCCAATACGAGACGTTCAGCGTCAGGATCTGTGTAGCCTAAAGAATCTGCGGAAGAGTAGTTGGCAAACGGATTGGATGGCTTCGGTGGAGGCTTCCGGGAGGTAGACTGGGCTGAAGAAGCTACGGATCCACTGTCTGCCTTGGCAAGACCTGCACCAACATCGCGGGCAAAAGCTGCTTGGGCTGCCTATGACAATATTTGATGTATGAGTTAAGAGAGAGGGAATGAAATTAAAAGAAGACACACGATTTCGACTCTGGCCATTTCACGTCTCTCCTCCTCGAGATCCTTCTTTCTCTTCTCGCCCTGTTTGTAGAGCCCCCTGATGAATCTATCTCTATTTCCCTGGTGACGGAGGCCATTTTCGTGCTGCTGACGAGAGGGTGCGTCATCTGCAATGTAAATGTCGCAGTACTTGCAGAAATATTTCTTTTTCGACACCCAGTATTCGCTCATGACTGAGGGATGACAGTAAGTAATGTGACGGTGACTGTGACCAGGGGTACATATGGATCCGATCATTCGGGCTGGTGCTTCCACGTGTTAATCCTTCTGCGTGTAAAGGCTCTTGTGGCAAATCTTCTAATGCCATGCTAGGTGTTATCACCGGTTATCTTCTTTCTGGACCCTCACCATGGCCGAGGATTCAATGGAAAAGACTGTCCAACAGTCCGACCAAGTCACTGGTTCTATCAGTATACATTCCGCCAGTTTATCTTCTGCTCCTGTCTATCGCTTGTACAAATCTCGTTTCTTGGGCTTGATTGGAATGGTAACGCCTGCGTCTTCGTATTCTTGCATTTCAATAACAACAACTCATAGGTCATTCTCAACTTGGTCGCGGGAATGAGTTGGCCATGGTTTGGACCCATCGCGAATAATGGCAAGTCTTGTCTTATCCCAGGATCTCCAAAACTCATGCTTGTCGTGTAGTATCAGCCGAGTTTGGCTTTACACTAGACGAAGTCAATTGGCTTTCTAATATTATAGCGTCCGTCTTATCTATTTTTTCACTACCGTACTCATCAGTACCCCGCCTTAGATGTGTATATTTACCTGTGTCTTTTCTTGTACCGCCGCTTGTTCGTCGATACGGCTTGCGAAGATGCGTACGGATTCTGCGTACTCTCCCCCACCGCTATTTTTGACTTCTGGTTTTACAGGCTGACATCGGTGCCGTTGCACTCATTCTCGCTGCGTGGATACGATACGCCGGGACTGCACAGACACTTCCCAAGCGTGGAGCGTATGCTCTACTCATTGTTGGCCAGGCACGCTTCATCGGTTATCGTCTTGCGAATGCGCTTCAGCTGACCTAGATTGCTAGCTTTTTGCTGCCATTGCTCAACCCATCTTCCAGATTCTACCTCCCAAGTTCTCAGAGACCTGGTTTGATCTTGGAGGCAGAACAACAGCAACAATGATAATCTCACTTGGTAAAAATCTAGCTCTGCTGTTATTGTTGTGCCTGCTAACGCACTCATAGCGAACCCTGTAGGAGGTGCTGTTGCACAGCTCCTCAGTCCGATGGTAGGAGATGCAAGACAGTCGGTAATTCTCTTTCTCTTTACGAAGCTCATATCGTGATGACTGAGTTCGTCGAAGGTGCTTGTTTTGGGCATCATATGCACCGCTGTCACACCCTTCGTCTTTTTAGTCCGTGCTGCACCACCGACACCTCCAAGTGAGACTTGCGATTCAACACTACGGACTGCATTCTGACGTGTGCCCCATAGCATATGCTGCTTCCCGAGAATCGCCCTCTTTGCTCTCGCTCCTCCGTACCATGGTTGGCGTTGAGAAAGCCAGTGAAGGGCATATGACACCGCGGGAACGAATTGACTTCGGTCTGGTGGTGTTCATTTTCGGGGTCTTAACCGCCTCGTACGATCTTTCCCCGTTTCCCCGTGCTCTCTCTGATTCAAGATAACCAGGATAAACACATTTTCTGTGCTTACCGCTCAGATATTGGTGTGTTCCTCCATCTACAAAACCAACAGCGTGCCTGATATCACCCATTTACAGGAACCTGTTGGTTACTCTTCCGATACCGCTGGCCTGATGGGAGTATGTCTTCAGTCAGTACCAATTTCTGGTGTCTGATCTCTACGTGTGCCCAGGCATGCCTACTTCTTACCGGCTTAGTGGGCGCCATCGTCACGGCGCCTCTCTTTGATCGGGTGTTCACCCATCATCTCGCCATCACGGCAAAGATCCTTGTCCCGATCTTTGGAGCAGCATGGCTGTCTATGATATGGGCAGGTACGTCCTTGATCTGAGCCTCTGAAGCTTCCTTCCTAAAGCATATATTCTAACCAAGTCATCCAGTCAAACCGCACAACACCGGAGGTCCGTCTCCATAGTCCCAGCTGATATCTCAACTGCCAATCATCCTAACATATCGTTTTACAGGGCTCTTCGCCATCATGGCTATTATCGGTGTCACTGGTTTGACTATGTTACCAATTGCTCTCGAACTCGCCTGCGAGCTCACACGCAATGCGGACGCCAGCTCGTCGCTTCTTTGGTTTTCGTGAGTGGACGCACTTTCTTCGGCTGACCTACACATCTCATAATTAATGCAGTGGCAATCTGTTCGGCGTTGTCTTCGTCTTAGGTCTGTACTGAATCTGCTTTCCTCGGCCGCCAGATACTGACTGCCGCCACGTACAGCCGAAGGCGCTTTGCGAGCAGGACCCGATGCAAGTCCGCCATTGAACATGAGTCGAGCTATGATTTTCAACGGGGTTATAGTCATGACTGCATCATGCCTGATCTTTCTCGTCCGCGGCAAGCAAGCCCGGAAAGAGCTCGACGAACTCAAACGGGAAGAAGCTGCTCAGATGCAGATGCAGCGACGTGCCCCCCGCGTGTAACTTGCTATACCCCATCTTGTCGATGTACATCAGTGGTGGAATCTTTGTTTGTACTTTAACGACCTGTCTTATGAATTGTTATCATCTTGGGCAACAACCGGCTGTCGGTCATCTTTCTTGAAACCCTGAAAGTACTTCTCTCGGAAATCTCTATGGGCCGGGATATGCCCTTGATCGTTGTTGATAATGTTGGGGTCAAAGGTGGGCGCGTCGTGACGGTCACTTGTCGTCTTATGTATGGTCACGAGCTGGCAGAAACACGGTCAAGAAGTGTCTAGTTTCTCCAGGCGGGTTTGAGCTTACCCTGCGACCCCACGATCCAAAATCCTGGAGCGAATTTGCAATCACCTCCATACCTGGGCACAGCATGGAGTACACGTCGACTTCTTCATATTCGTCCGTCACCGTAGGTAGAAAGAAGACAAGACGACCATTCGGTTTTAATAAGTATCTCGCGAGGAGAACTAAATCCACCGCCAGTTCTGACAACTCATATGGTTTTGTCGGAGGGATATAGGGTTGGTCGTTTCTGTAGGAAGTGAAGAAGCGCCATACAAACGCTGATGTAAACTCACGATCTTGGATTTGTGCGATGGTCCATAAACATAGTCATACGCTCATCGCTCAGGGGCGTCTTCCTCCCCAGACGCTTGGCTCCTGCACGCACGCCATCTAGGCAAAAGTCAGTCTAATATCTTCAGCATAGCTGACACGACTTACAAGGAGGATCCGTCAGGATGGCGTCAAACAGTTCTCCACATCGCAAAGGGTTCTTCGTGACGTCAAAGGTACAGAGGTCGATGATCCTTGATGAGACACCGTACTGAGTGGCGGCGCGTAGGATGCCCGGGGTTGTGCCCTTTCCGCGCATCTGACGACCGTCAATGTCTGAGCCGAAGATGAGCGCACCAAAGTACGCCGTGGGCTGTTCCTCAGCATGAGATCTACGCGAGAAAGGTCAAGATGAGAGACTGAGACGCACATATGCCATGCTGCCTGTTCCCATGAAGGGGTCGTATATCAGTTTTCCGGAAGAGGCCTAAGATACTATCCCTCAGTTCGCGTTGAGCCGCTACTCGGAAAAGACATACCAGTGTCTGGTTTGCCATGAGCAGTGATATTTCAGATTCCATGCTGGTGTTTCCATAATATGACCGCTTTTTGACATCAAACATCTTCACGAGAGGTCGAGCAGTTCCATCTGCAATCTGTAGGTGCGATCCTTCAGAAGACTGGGTTAACAGAGCTTGTAAGAAACGTACCAACCTGCCGAAATAGACGCACAGGAACTCTCCGTCCCCTTCATGCCTTTCACGCGTGACGCCCCTTCGGTCAGAGTCTAGTCGCAGTAGAATAAGAATGGACGAAGGCCGGGAAGTCATGTTACATACATTCTTCAAAACATCCTAGGACAATTTCAGGGTTCTCCAGGTCAATCTTGCCTCGAAATCCCATGTAGGAGAAACTCTGGACAACTTGATTTTGACGAGCCTGGGGAATTTTATGATTGAAAGAAGAGATGTGAAATCGGAAGGAGGTATTCGGAATGTATTGCTCCCAAAGAACACGATTGGAGCGATTTAAGGAATGAACTTGATCATAAGAAGATCCGTGACCATAATACTCATAGATGGACCTAAGAAAAAGTAGTCAAATGGATACATAGATGGGCGACACAGAAGATCGGAACTTACTTGATCAAGATGCATCTTTTAGCGAGCATGCGAGCATGTTCTTCCTGCTCGAGTTCGATGATCATGAACGGACGCGTCGTGTCGTGACTTTCCTGGGAGATGCGAAGAGAGAAGGCATAGAGCGCTGAGACAGACTCGAGTTCTGGTATTCTAAAGTCGCTGTGACTTTGAGCAAAGATGAACAAGTACTTCATAACGGTGGTCAGCACAGCCACTTGAACGCCAACGCCTAATGATATGCACCCAGCAACAGACAAGTCCCTGCGCGAATTAGCGGACTCGATCATCGCCGAAGTTGATACAGGAAGGTGTCTTAGTCTGAAAAATCTGTCCAAGTGCCGCCTAACGCGCCCACAGTTTCAGAAGAACATGTTCACAAACTGCAGTCTATATTTCCCGACAACTTGATCTTGTCTGCACTGGACCTCATCGATCATGAAAAAGGCGAGTTGTCTGTGCATCTGAGCTCATATCCTATGTTTCTCAATTTGAAGCCAGTCCTGAAGTGCATCAATCCTTGGGGCCAGATCCAGTACGAAGTCCTCGGTTCAGTTGGAACGTACGACGTGTTTCTGGACCTTGCCGCATGTCCAATCACTTGCTACTGCTCTTGCCCTGCATTTTCCTACGTCGTGTTACTTTCTGGAGCCCATCTCATGTGCAAACACGTCTTGGCTGCGCGACTTGCTCTGCAAATGTCCCGTTGTCTAGAAAGACCTGTCACAAGTGAAGTTCTAGCATCGATGTTGTTACACTACAATTAGAACCACCAAAGATATTGATAGTCGTCAGTCATGTAAAAAAGGTAGCAAAAAGGCCTAAAGTATGCGTGAGGTATAAATGATAACAATAGTTATAAACACTGAGCAAGGTGTCGTTGAATCTACTTTCCAGCGACATTGTCCTTGAGATCTATTCCAGCAGTGATTCTCCAATCCAAGAGGGCAGCATAGTCGTCCAAGTCCTTTACTAGACTCTGCAAGCGGTTCTTCGCGGGACTGTCGTCACCGTTCTTGTGTGAGGACGAAGAAGTAGAGGGAGTGTCTCCCCCAGCATCGGACCTCGCATCCAAATTTGAGGTCATCGAGATCCACTGTGCGAGCTTCTTGATTTCAGCAGGCTCCCAGAACACCCACCACCGCTCGCCACTTTCCTCCTCGTCCTCGCGATCCTCAGAAGTTGCCTTGGTCGTCGTCGATGGCTTCATTCCCCACACGGCGAGGAACCAGGACCAGTCCTTGAGCGCGCCCCGTTCCTCTTCGTTCTTGACATGCTTCTTGGCCCTCTTGGGCAACTTCATCTTGCCTCCATCGGACGCCCGCGCGTTGATCAGATCGAAAGCATAGTCCTGGTCGTAGGTTCCAGGGGACAAGACCCAATAAGTCCGTCCATTGTTGTCCTGTCCCAAAGGCATGAAACGAGGTACAAAAGCGTTCATGGCCACTTTCAAGGCCATCTCAAGAGCGTGCACGTCTTGCTTGTGTAGGTTACGTCCGAGTTTCAGCTTTTCAGCCTGGATCTATGCATGAGGTGAGATAAATGAGCGCTGATACGACGGGATATGGCATACCTCAGGATCTTTAATCTCCTCGATCTCCTTCCTCTGAATGTCCCACCTTTCATTCTCGCGTTTGATGGCTTCCCTGGCTTCTCGAGTGGTATCTTTCCCATCCTTGATGCCGTCTTCGATTTCTGCGCGTATAGCTTTAGTGGTCAATGCCGTCGCGATGAGACCGACCAGAACGGGGACGAGCTGGGCAGAAGCAAGAACGGGAATGGATTCAGGAGTGCTAGCGTCGTGACTGCGCATCGTGCGAGTAGCGGGAAGATGGATGGAGGCTGGCGGAGGAAGCGGGTCGGGGAAGGAGAACAACATTCCTTCGCCTGCGGCGTCCCCTCGCAGGATAGAAAGATTACGCCAAAGTTTGTTGAGGTTAGCACCGGTCGATCGAATATCCTTGATCGCAGTTTTGATGGCCTATAGACACACCAGTCAGGGGGAGGTGCATCAGAAAACAGTGGTGCAGGACCGACCTTCGCCTCATCTTCGCTAGCCTCCTGTGATAGCAAGCTCAAGAGCGCCATTGCCACCGCTTTGACACATGGCTCACTGACCCAGCCGATGAGATCTCCTTTGTCGGCTCCTGTCTCTTCGGAGGAAGCGATAGTGGCCAACTCGTCGAGATGGACTTTGGCGATGGTAGCACCCATGATGGGAGCGAAGCGAAAGATAAATTCACGAATCTGCATCCGAGCCAGAGCGATATCTAAAGAGAGGTCAACCGGAAGAGGCGTCCAGTTCACCTCAGGAAGGGGCTTGACACGGGGCTTACGAGGTGCTCTGGGTTTCACATGTGGAGCAGGCGCCTCGATTTTCTCTGAGGCGCTACCGTCGGCTTTCTTCTTGGGAAGTGGTTTGGATTCTCGAGCAACTGGAGGATTGGCCTCGTCTGTAGTGAGCGAAAATTTGCTATACACGAAAAGAAAGTTCAAAATTAGGACGTGAAGTATGCCGCGAAGCTACTTACCCTAACGGCTCTAACCCTTTCGCCTTTCTGCAACCCCGGCAGTTGCAGATATCACGACATTTCGGACATCTGTAACGGATATTAGAAGGGTAGAGGTAGAAAGGAATGAATGATATTACTTGAACGTATAATCTTCGTCAGGAACGTGGTTTTCCAGGCGTGTAGGCTTGGGAGCGTTCCTGATCTGATCCAAGTCTTCGGCGTAGCGGTTCTTGAGACACGCCTTGCAGAGTTTGATGCCGCAGCGGCGCTCGGTTGTCACCTTTCCTTTGGCTGCCGTGTGAGATACCTTGAAGGTGCACTGCAGGATGGCTAAGAATTGGATTAGAATGGTGGTCAAGAGGATCAACGAAAGAACTACGCACCTGATGTCGCCTGTTTCCTGTTGCATTGGTGACAGTACACGGCAGGAGCACCTTGGATGACATGTGGCAGAGATTCTGTGGTGGTAGTCTCCTTCGATGGGCGAGGGCGTTGGAGAATAGAAGGAATCTCTACATGAGACATACGGCGTTTCTTGGAAGAAGGTAGCTTGGGGGACTTCTGTTGGGGGCGTTGTGGAGTGAGAGGAATCTCGACATAGGCCATGCGCAATTTCTTCGCAGTAGAAGAGGTCAGATTTTCCTGCGAGTTCATTGGAGCGAGTTCAGCCTGCGATAGTTTTCGTTTTCGATTAGCTGGGGGGTCATTTTCCTTTGACATAATTTTATGCAGCGGAGAATGAGGGATTTCAACGTAAAGTTGCGAGCGTCTCTGAATTATCGTTGGCTTCATCGCGCGTTGAAGGGTCAACAAACGCGTAAGTCACGTGTATTTTTTGTCACAATATTGTGACAGTCTCCGATCGAAAAAGTTTCCGTGACTTTACCACGTACTCAGCTCTCCTCCTCCTTGTTCAATGGCCCACGCAGATCACACCCGAGACCCCTGGCAAGATTTATTTCCACTTTATTACAGCTTCAATTAACGTATATCTAGTCCTTGGGTCATCCTCAACGACTTTGGCGGCGCCTTTTCCATGGGCGCTGTCGGTGGAGCAATCTGGTATGGCATAAAAGGTGCCAGAAACTCTCCTAGAGTCAGTTTTTCTTTAGCTTTCTTGTATCTTCTTCTAACCCTCAAAAGGGAGAACGGTTCGTCGGTGCTGTATCATCCATGAAAGCACGAGCACCCGTAACAGGCGGCAACTTTGGTGTCTGGGGTGGAATGTTCTCTACTTTCGACTGTGCCGTTAAAGGCATACGACAAAAGGAGGATGCATGGAATGCTATCATCTCTGGATTCATGACCGGTGGATGTTTAGCTGCTCGGAGTACGTTGTCCCGACCTCAGTCCCTTCCTTCCCCGCTCACTCCTCCTTCCCAGGTGGTCCAAAATCTGCTCTGGGGTCTGCGATAGGATGCGGTATCCTTCTAGGTGTCTTTGAGGGTGTCGGTGTCCTACTGTCCCGGGTGTTCAGTGAAGGTCAAAGACCACAGATGGCTCCATGTAAGCCTTTCTCCCTCTTTCTCTTCATCCCGGTCTAAACGTCTGTAGTACCACCGTCTATGGCTCCATCTTCACAACCATCCTCTATCCCTGGACTTCAGTAGACCCGCTGTACACATCTCGCATCTCGCACTTATATTATCCTGTTAATTCCACTCCAATATATAAGTAATCTCACTGGACAAAATTTTCTGACGTGAGCATCAGCATAAAGCTATCCCATTGTAAGCGTCCGCGAGAAGGACCGATTTGTTCGAATCAGGGGGTTGAAAGGATTGTAGCCATGTAGATAGATCTCGTTGACGGAAATAGAATTCTGAGCTGTAGTGGCGGTTGCCAATCGGGCCCGTCGATCACTAACAACATCTTGACTTTCTTCTTCCATCTCGACTTGTAATAATAAACCATGGCAAGTCTTAAGCTTGTTTTTCTACAGTGGCTGATGCTATTTTGACATTAGAGTGATAACGCAGGTAATGAATCTGCGATAACGTGCGCTTGTTTCCTGACGCAGGCTCGCAGAGTACAAGGAGGCGTTTGCGCTGTTCGACAAGCGTGGTACTGGGGCAGTCCCGCGCGAGACACTCGGTGAATTGCTTCGGGCACTCGGCCAGAATCCTACACAGGCAGAAGTGGCGGAGATCGTGTCATCTGCACCGAGAGACGGTACGCGGTTCATATTGGATCTTGACATGCAGACTTGCAACGTGTTATCAGTGGACTACAAGACATTCCTGACGATCCTGAACCGCCCGGATGGATTCAAACCTGCGGGAACACCAGGTGAGTAGGGGGGTGTTTTTGAGCATTTGAAGCCGCTGAAGCTGTGGATTTCAGAGGAGTTTATTCGTGGATTCCAGGTGTTTGACAAGGAGGGAAATGGGTTTATCGGTGCTGGAGAGCTTCGATATGTGTTGACGCAGCTGGGGGAGAAGATGTCGGACGAGGAGGTGGATGAGCTGCTGAAGGGTGTTCAGATTGGACCGTCAGTCTTTTCTTTTCTTTTATTCCGCCACGAGAAGTGACAAATTATTTCAGCGATGGGAATATTAATTACGAGTCGTTTGTACGCACGATTCTGAGCCAGTAGTTTCCTTTTATATCCAAGTTGCGCCACATTACACTGATTACGTCACCGTCGACGTCAAGGGTGCACTGAAGACTATATAAAGTGAGCTCTCGACTGGCCTGAACTCACAAATGTCTTCCACTTCTCCCCTCGACCCAATGACTGCCAAAGCCGAAAAGTCAGCTATCACTCCTCAGGAAAAGATTTCTGCCCTTCACAAAATCATCCAATCCTCAAAGACTGGTATGTTGACCACTCGTTCTGTCGACGGCTCTTTGCATTCTCGCGCCATGACACCTGCCTCCCGTTCGTAATCCCCTCTTTTATTTTTATAACACCTTCCATTTACACCCCCAAAAAGCCTATTCTGATACCCAGCTGACTCTCGTCTTCATCGCCAATAACGCATCTCACAAGTGTGAAGAGATCGAGCACGACTCTCATGTGAATGTCAGTTTCTTCGACACCGGTTCTACTAGCTGGGCCTCGTAAGTCTCGCTTCCGTCCCCTCTACCCTCTATGTAACACCGGCCACCGCGCGCCCCAGATATTCGGGTATTGCAAAAGTTACCCAGGATAAAGATCTCATCAAGAAGCACTGGTCTCACTTGTAAGCCAACAGGAGCATCAGCATGGCACCCTACATCCGCTGATTTCTCCTCCCCTCAGCATGAGTGCCTACTTTGGTGACCTGTCCGATGGGGTCCACAAAGGAGACGAGAATGACCCTCGAGTTTCCATCATCGAGGTCATCCCGGAAGAAATACGCTACTTTGTCTCCACCAAGGGCTCTGTCGGCAAGGCCATTGCAACGACCGTTAGCTCCGTCTCAAAGTCCACAGCCGATCTAGGCGAAATCAGGACCATCACCAAGAACGAGGTACTTCCCCATTCACTCCTGTCGTCTTTGCCGTCTAAGCGTTCCTCTCCATAAGATACAGCTCGCCCAGGGTCTCCACACAAAGTAATTCAATTGCCCAAGAAGGCGGCGACGGCGAGCTTGTTGTATCAGTATCGTGTTAGCAAACGTTCCATAAATAGCTATCACCAACCATTCTACCTTTTTGCACCTTCTTATTCTGTACTTCTTGGACCCGAACGAAGTTTTATTCTGTTCCTGTACACTGTCGAACTCCATTCAGCAAACGTGACTCTATTGGATAAGGTTAGAAGTAAGTTGATCCTTAAACTCTATGACATTAGCATTCTAAAATCGTCATCCAGCAAGCGAGCGCCCCCCTCTCCGGTTTCTTTGGCCTGGTGTGTGTCAGCTCTCTCCCCTACGCAGCTTGTACTCTAACTTCCACGAGAGTCTCTGCTATGTCGGCACCCTCTTCGTTCGAAGACAATAAGAGCAGCCTCGACATGATTCTCACAGACGATGAGCTTCATGCGGCAACCCAGACGGACTATAATCGTCTGTCCAACGAAACATTGCCCGTCTATTCCCTTCCCATCGAGCTGCTCTGCGCCATCTTCCAGTTCGGGTATCTCTCTTGCAGTGGCGTAGTCGACTCGGACTCAGACAGTGATACCGAGTCCGACTACAGCATTTCCTCTCCAACTTCCTTCGAGGTCACAATATCCCATGTGAGCAGCCACTGGAGAGGTGTTGCCATTCGTCAGGCTCATTTCTTATGGAGCCATGTCGTTGTGCACCCCACCTCCTCGCTCCATCGGGTCCACGAGTACATCTCCCGATCTGGCGAGCGCGGCCTCGATGTAAGCATCAATCTCGCGAACGCCCAGATCGATGCGCAGATTATAGACGCCGTCGTTTCTGCAGTTCGTAGGTGGCGTCGTTGTTGCATCGACTGTAGCTTCGAAGATATGGAGCATCCCGTGGTCTTACGTCTATGCCAACTCGAGCTATCAGCACCTCAGATAGAGCACCTATCATTGTCTGTAGGTCACTATCATTGCCACTATCATCCCTTTCCTCGAGATATGACTATGCCACAAATCTTCCGTGGCTCCTGCACCAGACTCGCATTTGTGCGCTTGCGAGGCGTGGCGATTGTACTTCTTTCGGCCTTCCTTGGCTTCTGTCACCACTCTTCATCTCGACAAGACGTCCCATGTTGTTATTCCTTACACTCAGTTTAAGCAGCTCTTGAGCAACGCACCCTGCCTTGCCAATCTCTCGATCTACGGGAACATCATTGAACTCGAGACATTTCCTCCTGATGATGCCATTTTCATACTTTCCTTGAGATCCCTGCGTGTCTGCGCGTTATCGGGCTCTATGTACAGCACCTTGTTGCTCTGCATTGTAGCGCCCAACCTGCACTCATTGCTCTTGAAAAACATGCAGGAGCATGACCTCGACGCGTTCTTTGCTTCCCCTTGCTCCCATGGTAAATTTCCTCACCTAGCCTCTCTCACATTCCACAGCTTCGACCTCATCGGAAGGACCTTTGAGAAGTTCTTTGACTGTTTCCCCGGCATCGAGTCGTTTACGACCATAAACTCCCTCCCACCGAATATCTTGTCCGTCAAGACAACACAGGGTAGCAGGACTCCGTGGGCCTCTTTACATACACTCACTCTCATCCTGAATTTCGATGCAGAACATTTGATCAAAGATTGGATGCAGCGTCGACTGAATAGCGGCTACCCCATCTCCCATTTACGCCTCATCTCCTACAACCAGCAGCTTTCAGACTTACATGACTACAAATGGCTGCGAGAGCATGTGGCGCTGGAGTCCCTCTGCCACCCTGATCGATGGCCTGTCGACATGACGGACAACGACGTTGACGACGACGTATTTATGAACAGATAGTGATCCCGTCGCATCAGTTCGGGATCGACGGGGATAGAGTCCTTGAAGCCTCGGATAGTGATGCGGGTATCTCAAGACATGGAAATGCAGATTATTGGGAGGACACGGTACTATCTACGCATTATTTAATCTTCAAAGAGCGGATGGAATGCCTGCACCGAACGTCGGTCATAATTGAGCCAAACAAACACAACGCGCACCTTGTCATCGTAGTTCGGAGGTTGTGTTGGCGCCATTACAGAGTCGTCGAGTAGGTCAATTCCATCGTCGATATGAAGGCCGTTGAAGGCGGGCGAGGCTTCCCTTGAATCTGCAAACATTTCCTCTAGCTCCAAAGACTCGCCTTCGACCTCAGGGTAATCAACCACAGAAAGCTGGGACGGCCCTGGAAGAAAGAGAGGTTCTGCTGCCGGTTGTGAAGGTAGCAGAATTGATTTTGGTGACACCGGAGTCGCACCTAGCGGTGTTTTTGTCGGTGGCGGTTGGGGTTGCGGAAGAGATGACCAAGGAGCAACGGATTGGACACGAGAAGATGCCGTGCCCGTGCCTCTGGCAGAGCCTGGAGCTTCTATAGCTTGCACTACTTTCATTGGTTTTCTGATGGGCATACTGTCACCTAGAGCATCCTCTCGGCCACGCTTCCGATTGTTCAGGACGACAGGTGTCGGTTGCTTAACCGACCCGGGTACCTGGCTTGTGGAGATCACGAACAGGGATGCGAAACCGTCTCCTTCGAGATCGACAAATAGTGGCGCAGTAGGATCCGTAAACCGAATTTCCATTGGAAGAGACATGGCCTCAGCAAAAGCAATGGTCGCCTATGAAAGGGAGATTCAGTGATCGAGGAAAGGAGAGGTAGATAGATCAATGATTCACATTGAATTCACGAAGATGAAAAGCGATGGACGTCGGTGCAGCGTACAAATTGTAAACGTCAAATTCGTCGGCACTGACTGTCATCTCAGTAGATAATTGGATTCTTCCTGCGCCCGAGCATGAGAAGAGGCATTGGAATGGCTGAATGCTGTGAACCTTTCGTGTCAATCGATGACTCCAAGCTCTTCACGTTTACTTCAGATTCTCCAAAGCTCCAGATAAGCTGTGGGTCCATTTTCGTGCCTTTCGATAGTGGAAAATGTTCTATGATATCTTTGACTGGCTTGGGGTCGATGCTCAAGAGTGACTGGTTTGAGGTATCAGGGATCTCTGGCGCCATCAAGGACGAAAGAGAGTTCAAGGGGAGTCGATGGGTCTTCACGACGCCTGTGTGCAAGGTGAGAAGACGGGATTTAACACAATGGAACATACACGTACCATGTTTGCAGTGTAGCCGGATGATCAATTTACTTTCTAGACCTTGGTCGCCATCGGAGACTTGGCCATCTTGTGAAGGAATACCCTCAAAGACGGACATCTCACATCTTTCCACGGCCTTTTCGACGGTACGGTGCCTCAAGATAGAGAGAAGGGGCTTCATTCAAATAGGCTATTTTGTCAGTAATAGCATTACTGCAGTGTTCTGATAAAGCAGTACATCGCACCTTGGCCAACACTTCTCCGGTGAACTGAGGTTCTTCGAGATGCTCAGGTAGGGATCCCACGCTTCCAACGTTGTACTTGGAGAAAAACTGTCTGCCAAACCTGAATTGGCAGTATGCAGACTTGGAGGAGTTGGTGCAGGATAGTGAAAGTGAGTCGAGTGTGGCGTAAATGGATACGTTGTCCCCATATTTAGACAAACACGTCAGTGCTTTAGCAAAGGCTGTTCAAAGTTAATAAATATGGGCCATAAAATGCAACCAAGTCAATATAGCCTCACGCTTGAGGGCAAACGCGTCGAACGAAGCCTGCATGATGATGGTTGCAGTAACTACGCGTGATGACATAATACAATCGCGTCTTTACCATGAGCACCAATCCATCCCACATCCTCATCGCCCGCAACTCTCGTGGTCCAAATAATCCATCAGCCGCTCTGAGTACTCCTACCGAGACACATGCTGCTGCTGCTGGCATCTTTCGTTCTTCTGGTTCACCCCCTTGGCTACTGGAAGAAATCGAGACCGATGATATCGTTTCAGAGCTCAGCATCGGCGACGATGACAAGGCTATTGAGCTCGATGAAACATTTACCAAAAACTGTGCTTTCCCTGGCTCTGTCAAAATTGTCGTCGAAAGCACTACCTTCTGGTCCGTGCACCTTCGCGCTCTCTCATATCTCGGCTCATCCCTCTCCGCATACACAGGGCGCATAAAGAAGTCTTGTTCTTTGCCTCTCCTTTCTTTGAAGCTGCGCTTAGTGGGAACTGGGCAGAGACCGGTCGTCCGCCTTCAATGTCCTCCGTTATTACTATATCTCAACCCCCCACCGTACCTGGAAATAGGTCCAATGATGTCCCGACTGCCATGACATTGGCTCCTGTCGCTGTCGAACCCTATGGAGAGACAGAGGAGCTGTGCTCCCCGGCCGATATTGATGTCAACAGCTCTGGTAGCAAGGAAGGTAATGACGCTGGCGACAGTGAACCACCTGAAGAGGACAGCGAATTGGAAGCTGCCAAAGAGCAGGCCAAAGCTCGCGCCAGAGACGAAACTCTTGTGAAGCTCCAGAGCCCCACTGCTCTAAAGTATCAAGCAACGACAGATACCTCACCTAAAAAGGTTGCGGCTGTCAAGAGGCGTCCAAGAAACGGGACTGACGCTGTCATTGTCCTAAAAGAAGAGAGGGTGAGTAATACCACTCTTGACACTGTGATACACATGGCTCAGGTGTAAATATTAGGCCAGCACCTTTCATGATTTCCTCAAGTTCGTCTATCCTCAGTATGTCGCCACGAGATCTTCAATATTCCTTTACTACTATTGACAGCCCACTGTTTCCAGTCTAGAGTGCACGATCACCTGGAATAATGTAGAAGGTTTGATGAATATTTCTCACAAGCTATGTGTTCCGGCTCTTCAGCGTGAATGCCTCAAGTTTCTCCTAACGCATGCTGCTGGAAAGCCGATCAAAGCCATGCGGATAGCAGAACTGTTTGGGGAGGAAGAACTTTATCGCGAATCCAGCCGATTCGTTCTCGACAATCCTGGCGGATGGTCTGAGTACGAGCTGAACACACTTAGTCAGGAGACTCTACTTAAGCTCGAGAAGCGGTATGCCTTTCCAGTGTCCCAAATCGTCTTATCATACTAATGACACAGGAGAAACTGGTTTCTGGAGCGCGTGCTCAAGATTGGCCTTACTATGGTCGCAAAGGAATACCAATGCGTACGTGTTGTCATCTCGTCGTTAGATGATCTCTGGTCGTTCAATTCCCTCTAGTGCGCGACGTGTCCTGATTCTGTTAACTGTGCCCGCATGCTAGAAGAGAAATGGAAGCAGGCATACCATGCTGTCTTTCGATTCGGCAAGTTTACGATGGAAGTTGTTAATTGAGTGGCCATCTGAAGATAATCACGCACTAGGGCCGCCGCAACCTTCTATGGTTTATCGCTACCTTCGAATGCTTGAAGGCGTCAGTCCTCCGCTTTCCCTCACTCATCTGAGCTGTCAGACCACTGCCAAAGCATTCATCGCTACTTGTAAGTGTCCTTTTTACTTAGGCGTCTTGGTTGGCGCTCACTAATTCCTTCAGTGTTTGATCGCATGTTTTCTCTTGGTGTTCGGGGTAGTGGGATAGACCCTACTCCTCTGGGTACACGCGTCGCGGCTGCGGCAGTAGCTGGTGGAGCGGCTGGCCCTCGACGGCATTTCCTATTTTGCACGCTAAAGCCAGACTCTGCGCCGCGGACGAGGCGATCAAGAGAGCTTCTGTGATCGTTGTGCTCACAAAACCACACGATAATTCGTAGATATACTCCAATGTAGGTAGATATATACATCCAATCCTAGAAGATGTAGAAAAGAAATGAGAAATGAGTGAAGAGACATGCATAGGTGCAGAAAATTAGATGTCGACAACTCGAATGAGATAATGAGATCCTTAATCAGGTTACAAACATTTATACAATGGCGAGGATAACATAATGCAAGTGCGCCAATGTAGGATGTGATGTTATAAATGATGATGATAAGACATAAAAGAAAAAGGACGTGTACAGAGCAGGCGTGAATGGGAAAGCGGCGTGTCGATCAATTATGACCGAAAACGCGGGCCGCATTTTCCACTAACCATTCTATGGATAACGCTTTGCCAGCCATATCACTGAACTCGGCTCCTGGGTTACGGGACCTCATCAAGGTGGCTGAAGATCGACAACGGTATTAACATATTGCCAAAACGAATGAGGGAGCGACGTACGACCGAACACCACACCCAAGTTTCGCGCGTTCATGAGATTTGTCTCGCGTCGCTGGAAGACTCTAAGTAGCAAGCAGTGAGGTGAAGGGGCAACCAAAGACAAGAGAGTGTCACACGAACCTATGAAGGTGTAGCATGAGTAGGCGCAATGTGTAATAATGCTCTGGTGGCAGTTGCTGAACTAGCTCTAACAAAGTCTTGTCCTTGAGCGCGGGATCGCGAATCTCTACAGCAGCCATGAAGTGGTCGTGTAGATCATAGGTCAGCAGGGGTATAGGCAAGGTTCGGAAGTATGTCTTCAGAACCGAGGTGACACTGCATATGTCATTAAAGCGGTCAGAGTCCTGTAAGTCAAAAGCATCGTAGTCTCCTCGTTCAAAAAGTTGGGTGATTGTTTTGGATTGGCCAGATCCACCGGTTTTTCGATAGATGCCCTCATAGTCCAACGCTAAACCGAAATGAGTGGACAGAAATTTTACAAGAAAACGAGCTTACCGACAGCCTCGACTGCATTGATGCACTTTTCAACAAGTACGGGAACCATGCGATCCGATCCTTTAGCGTCAGCGTTCACCTGCTCGACGAGATCACGGCCGAACATCGAAGGCGCTGAGAAAGAAATAGCAACGATCACGAATGCATCAAGAATTGCAACACCACTGAACACGTACGAAGAGGCATCAAAGGAGAATCATCCCCTATTTGGGAATGCTGAGAAGAACACGACGTCTGTACATGGTTGATACAACGGACATGCACAGAGATGTTGCAAGCTAGATGATAAAATCAGAAACCGCTACCAAAGAACACATGGATGAGCCCACAGGTGCAACGTAGTTGTGATCCCCACATCTTGTCTCCGCAGTGATCGCAGCGTGTGAAGCGAAGAATGCTGAGCTGTTGGAAGTTGTGTTCCAGTGAAATCTTTCCTTTATCGGACGAGGGAGTCATAGCAGCCTCTTTGGCTTTTGAGCCTGGCCATTTAATGAACTTGCCACCTTTCGAGGGTGTCGGAAGATCAACGTCTGCTTTGGGTATCCTCATGTAGCGGAAATCTGTCGGGTCGTCGATATAGCCAGAGGAGGCGTTGAGATTGATCTGTGCAGGAGTATGGGGTCCCTGAGGGCTTCGCATCCTTTCCTCAGAGCCTCTTGACCCCGAAAGATCGCCAGTCTTGGACATCTTCGAGGGGGTTTCGGGAACGCTTTCCATGCGGTGAACGGTATCAATTCGACGCGCGTACTGCGCGCTAAGCTGGGCAAGTTCTTCGTTGCGTGCGTTCAAGACAGTTGTCTCCTCAAGGTAAACATCTCGAGCAGCTCTGAGCTCGATAATTTCACGAGAGAGAGCTTCACGTTGCTCTGTCAACGGTATCAGATCTCGTTGATATTGTGTCTTCAGCTTGTCCAGACGAATAGTTAGCGAGCGACCTAAGTTTGCGGGGGCGTCTGAAGGGTTGGAGTATCTGAGGGCATATGTATATGTATGAGGTGAGACTTTGCTTCGAGGAAGTTACGTACCCTTTGCTGGCTGACAGCTCCTCCACTTCGGCCAGCGTCATATCTCTTTGTACTTTCAACTTGGAAAGGTCTTGCTCCAATCCAGACAGGTTCTCGTGAAGTTCCTTGGACATCTGTTGGCGTAGTTCTTGTCGACGGGAGTCTCCAGAAAGAGCTGTGAGTCTCGCAGTTTGCCCAGACAAAAGAACACGCAATCTGGTCACTTCTGCTTCTGCGTCTCTCCTTCCTTTGAGTTCGCGGTCATATTCTGTCTGGGCTACAGTCAACCCGTCAATGTACTGCTTGCTTGTACGCTAGTAAATGTCAGCGTTGTAAGCATGGATGGTTTGTGATGCAAGTTGGCTAACCTTGACTCCATCAAGTTTGCTCTTCAATTCTTCGAAGTCAATCTTCCGAATCGTCATAGCCCCGATAATAGCCTCCACGAATGCACGATCCAGTTTGAGCTGCTGGGCACCGCGATCCGTTGCATCTGCGAGCGCCTCTTGTAAGCGAAGGAGCACCAGGTCTGGCGCCTCTGCTGGAAGAGGTCTGGAAAAAGAGGATTCTGGTGCAGAAACTGTAACATAAGGAGACAGCGTCCTGTCCTGGGTCGCAGGCCGCTCATCGAGTGACCCCCTTGTGTACGAATAAGAGAGCGATTCATTTCGTTGCCTAAAACAGACATTAACATTATTGCAATTTTACAGAAGAACAGAAGACATGGCTCACGGCAAGTTCTTCTTAGAAGTCTTCGAGCTTTCATCCGAACTGGCGCTTCTCGAAGGAGCAGAGTCGATGACTGTGACATCGCTCGTGGGAGTATCTGAGCTTCCATTTGTCATAAAAGACGTCGCAGAGGGTGGAGGTGTAAAAGGGACACCCTCTGCTGATTTCTGCGCTTCCGATAAACTCTGCAAGGACTTCAATGACGGCACTCCGCCTACAGAACTGAATAGATCCGCAAAGTCGGCAGTGTTCATAGAGAACCTGATGGGTGGGAGAGCGGGTGCAATGAAAGTGGCGTGAGATGTAGTCTCAACTGGAGAGGATTCGGATTCATCGGATGCGGTGTCTGCCTGCGAAACGTTCGAAGAGTCTCCGTCGGCATCACTGGCAGGTGACATTGCTTCCACAGGGGACACCGACAGATGCTCACGCATTTGATCGAATTTGGGTGGAGGCGCAGGAGGCTCATTCAACACATTTCCACCCTCTGCGTCCGAGTCTGTGCCGCTCTCTACGCTATGTGGAACATTCTGTCGAGAGGCCGGGCGAGAAGATGGCCTATCGTTGCGGGAGCTAGGGCGGTCGCCGAATGATCGTTGGGATCTAATGCTCGGAGGGTCTAGCGAGGGAGACCCAGCGCTCCTTCCGCCCTCTAGAGATCCATTCTTCCGCAAAGGAGATGGCATGACTACGGTATGATCATGAGAAGAGTCAGATGCTGATGTCGGATATGACTGAGAGGAGTCGTGGTCCTTCCCAGATGAGGCATTTTGCGGCGAGGAGGAAAACGAGCGTAATTTGCTGGATGAACTATGCACCGAGCTATCAGAAGCGTGTCTTGAGGATGCCTCCGAGGGAGGAAGCGGTGGAGAAGAAGGTGAATCACGTCCGCCAGGAGTAGGGGACGCTGAGCGATTGGACGGCCGCGCAAAACGAGCGGATAATGGTGATAGAGTAGGCGACGAGGAAGAGAGAGGGGGAGCCATGGTCTTGGGATTATTTAAGGTAAGTCCAGGATTGATCGATCGTCTCTTAGTTTGAAGGGAAGTGGGCGCATCCAAGCTGGAAAGAAGACTGATAGCTGGTGGTGGACCATCTGGTAACAACGGCCGGGATGAATCGTCCTGACTACTTCGATGATGGGATGGAGCTTCTTGGGCATATGTCGGAATGGTTGGGAGCGTGTTCTGCTTGAGGGGTGTCAAACGGGGAGGTTCTGCCTGGCTTGGTATTGAAGATTCTCGTGGAGGTGGGTGGAAGACGGTGGTCGATGGCTGCGCATGCTCTGAGTCGGGAGGGGCGACTGTTACAGAAATGGGCTGAGAAGGGGGAGGAAAGGAAGCTTTGTGGTAAGAAGGAGAGGGTGCGGGTTCAAAAGCATCCATGACATAGGGACCTTCTGGACGTGGGGCATGTCGAGTCTGAGACTTAGACGTTGGGGTCTCGCGAGAAGAGGCGGTCTGGATTCATACCACTGAGAAAAGATGCTCAGAACAGAAGGAACACATGCAACATACCCCGTTCTCCCTTTGACGGTGTCGAGAGCTTGCAGATCCGCCGGCAGCAAGAGCTGCCTTCTCCCTTTCCCTTTCTGCCTTCTTCTCATTATGCTTTCGTATCTTCGTCATGCGCTCGTTATGGCAATCCATGCAATAGATGCCTTGACTAGTTTTGGCGAAGACGAGTTCGTCAATACGGTTCTTGCAAACTTTACATTTGAAACAGTGGGCATGGTAAGAATCGTCGCCAGTCATGATAGCTTCATCGAGGATAGGCTGTCGACAGATGCTGCAGGTATATGAGCAATTGGTACATATAGGCGACCCATCGGAGAGCAAGAGGAGATTGGTATCTGCGGTAACCTGCTCGTCGCATTTTGCACATCGAAAACAGTTGACATGGAAGAAGGATTGACTGGGGATAGACGGGTGTAATCAGATGGAAACGTCAATTTGAAGGGAAGAATGAAGAATAGAGAAATACCCGAATGCTACGACTAAACCACCATTCTCAGTCGCGGCAGAAAGTTTGCAGCCAGGACATATCCTGTTCTCAAGGAGGAGAGGATCAGTCGATGGGTCGTGGGCGGAGTGACGAATTTCGACTGGGTTGGTATATACGACGTCCTGGGAGTGATCCATGGTGGCCAGCATGGGAGAAGAAGGAGGAAGCGCGGGTTGAAAAGGGGTTACCGCCTAGAAGGGCGGGTAGTAACGAGACGAACTAAGTGGGAAAAATGAGAGCAGGGCGGGTCTGACGACGAGGAGAGGTCTTTTGTCGTCGTCGAGAGTGATGAGGAAGTAGAAAGAGCGTGGAGGGGGAGAAATAAAACTATGTCCAGATCCTATCGACGAGCACAGAATTCCATGCATACAACTGCACCGCCACCTGCTTATGTCATCTACTGATTTAACCGACCACCCTGGTCTGTGTTCCTTGCCGCGACATAATACATATGGCTTTGATCACCATCTCTGGCTATCCCTGCTCAGGAAAGTCTACGAGGGCTTTAGAGATCAAGGCTTTTCTCGAGAAGAAACTGAAAGACTCTTATAAAATTGCTATTGTCTCTGACGATTCCTTGAATATATCAAGGAGCGCCTATAATGGCAAGTCTCTCTATATTCTACTTTGAAAACATATCACGAATATCTATCCATCATCTACAGACAGTCGATCCGAAAAACCTGCCAGAGGTCTTCTTTTTACAGCAATTCAACGTCAGCTGTCCTCCGATACCATTCTCATCGTTGATGCCCCCAATTATATCAAGGGCTTTCGCTATCAAGTCTACTGTGCTGCCAGAGAATACAAAATACGCATGTGCACTGTACGCGTCTACTTCTTCAACTAACAATGCTTTCTTTCATTCCCTAATTGCTTCAAAAGTATAGGTCTACGTTGTAGCTAATCCAGATTTATGCAGGCAATGGAATGCCGCTAGACCACCGGAGCTCCAGTATCCATCCGAAACGTATCCCTCTTATCCCCTTTCTTGCTTTCTTTAGCTGGAAACTAATATTGAATTCCACTAGGCTAGAAAACCTCTTTCTCCGATACGAGGAGCCGTCCTCTATGGTCCGATGGGATTCTCCGCTGTTCACCCTACTATGGGCCGACGACGACATTCCTGGCGACCAAATCGCCGAGGCCATAACCACTGGCAATGTCAAACCACCAAACTCGGGAACTCTGGCTGTGCGTAGCTTGCCTCGTTGCACTGTTTCTTTGCTTTGCATCCTCAACACTTGGTTCTTTCAGGCGACCAAAGCCCCAACAGACGCTCTACTCACTCTGGAGAAAACGACGCTCTCGATCGTCTCCTCCATAATGTCCGAACAAGCCGCTTCCCAAGGTCTCGGCTCATCCGGACCAATTACTCTCCCTCTATCGCCCACCTTACGCCCTCGGATATCCCTTCCACCCCGCCATGTCACTCTTTCCGAACTACAGAGATTCAAGCGTCAATTCGTTTCGGTTCACAAGAAGGCCATCACCTTGGGCACGACGGAGAAAGGGCATGTTGATTGGGAGGAAGACCGAGTCGCTCACAAGTTCGTGGTCTATCTCGAGGAAAATCTCCGTCCATGAAAGTTTGAAACTTCGTGATGTAAATGTTGCCGTTCGTGATTAAATATTTTACTGTACGTTATAATCATCATCCTTTCTTCACCGCGCGCCAGAATGACGCGTACCTAGAGAAAAAAGTGTGTCAATGGTTTTGTCTGGAGTAGGTAGAGCTACCCACATGTTGACTCTATCCAGCGCCGCATCAGGTCCTGCCCTAACGCCGAGCGCTTCAACCACAAATCCAGCGCGCTCAAAACTAGGGGTACACGTGTTTTTAGTATCCATTCCCGTTTCAGAAACAGAGCTGTCACGTACACCTCATTGTACCACGGCTTCCTAGAACCAGAACGCCAGAATACCATTCCCGCATGATCGAGCACACGATGTAACTCGGCGATCTCCTCGTCCACATCCATAGCGCCAGGCGCAAACCAGTCGAGATGATCCATGACAATGGCGCGTGTCAAGGAGCCGGGAGTCAGCCCGCGAAGCACGCTGCGTAGTGTTAGAACACGGGGCTAAATCTGGATGTTAGCACCATCACCTACTTGACGATAGAGTCCGTATGCAGACGGAAAGCATCGCCCGATTGCTGCTTTAGCGTCTCGAATCCCGAGAAAGTGAGATAAGCGGGGCAGGATTCCCGGGTATATTGTCCCGTAAGAGCCTACGCAGAGAGGTAAACAATCAACTGATTGTATGTGCGCGTAGAGCTAACCAAACGGTAAAAGTAGTTGTCATTCTTGAAGAGATAAGTCGATGCCAAGGGGTCCAATGTGTCTCGAACATAGGCAAACATGCCCCCTGGAAATACCAATCGTCAGGCTGAGGAATGAGGCTAGAGAAATTGTATGTACCCTCATCAAGCAACATCCGTCGTTGCGTCATCGGCACGCCCAAAGCATTCCAACAGAATATCGGATTTTTCAAGAGTTGCACAACGAGTGGATTCAAAAGGACAGGCCTTAGCTTCGTCCTCCAAATTCCTGCCTGCTCTTCCAGCGTATCACATTGACACATCTTCTCAACGGCTTTCATTCTTCCAGTGAGCGTGAACACCAATCGGGCTAGACGAAGGGCCCAGCCGCTGTATCCACGAAGGTAAAAGGAGGAAGAAAACGCGTCCGCATTGATTCGCCAAAATTGGTATGCGCTGGAGGACAGCCTCGGGGAGAGCTTAGAGTCGAGGAGGGCGCGAAAGTTGGGATGTTGGCCGCGGCCAAACAGGGCGAAGAAATCAGCGTACGGGAGACTATGGATAGCGGCAAGCTTGAGCTCAAGGAGATGTCCTTGACTACAGCGAGTCAAACAGAAATCTATACTTAATGTGAGGACCTTACCATGGGTTCATGTCGACACAATGGATCTAAAAATGTATCATCAGTGTCAAAGGCCAAGAAAGATAGGAAAGAGAGTGATCACCCTGTGAGGCGAAGCAGAAATGGCATAGTGTAAAGCGTTGTCACCCGCTGAAGTTATGACAAGCATCGAGTCGTCCCTCGTAAGGCTCAAAAACTTCATGTCTTCCATGGGGTCCTCCTAAGAAGGTTCAACTGAGAAAGGGAACCAGATAGGATGGCTAGACATACATACCCAGGTAAAGGAGTATATAAACGTCCGAAAACCCTTATGAATAGGATGCTCGTAATACGGTAAGCGCCACGGCTACAGATGCATCGTATGAATTCCTCCTTCATGCGCAAAAAAGGATCTCAACACACATGCGTAATTTGGTAGTGGAACGAGCTCAAAGGCAGTGTTACGTCGATGACAGCCTCGTTCTGCACTTCCCTCTTCTTCCCTAGCTGCAATGCTGGTTCGCCGATCTCTAGAGGAGGAACGACCATAGCTTCAGGCTCCTTTGACGCTCTGAACGGGATGGGCGAACAGTTGCCGATTGAGTTTCCTCCTTCGACTTCGAATGCATGACAGAATCGAGACACGTCGCATGAGCGAGGACGTCCGAGCCAGATGTAGTAGGGTCTATGATGGACTGAGTTAAGAGAACATGTGAATGAAGAGGTTGGTTCTCTGACATCCTGACAATGAACGGCAGTACAAATTTGTTTCGTCCATTATAGTTCTTGATCTAGTAAAAATGGATAAGATAAGAGCCGTGGCCTGCATGTAGATCTCTCGTACCGTGCCAAATCGGTACTCTAGGTAGGCTCGTCGGGCTGGGCTCAGAGAGACCTTAGGGAAAGTGTGCCGATAATTAGCATATACAGAAGGGCGGGAAACATCTTACATGATCAAAATCAAACCAAATCTGCCAAAACCAACGAGATATCCATCCACATTCTTTGCTGACGCCTCCGATGGCCTTCTCATGCAAGGACGGCTGTTTGCCAGCCGTATAGAAGTCTACCACTCCGAGGAGACCGCGTTGAGGGGAAAGAACGTAGTCAATTCTATCAAGGAGGGTATAGAAGTTAGGTATCTGTTAATAGGGAGTTAGGAGAGACTATGTGACGAGGAAAACAAGGGGACACCGCTTGCCATTGATAAAGAATAGCTCATGGTCACAAAGCCGACAGTCCCTTTGGGGTCACGGCCGTCAGACCACTCTGGAAGAACAAATTCGCTTGCATCCTGGCAAAGGACATGTACGTTGGTCCATCCTCGCTTGGCGACCCTCTCTCGGGCTACTCGGAGAAGAGGCTCACACAGGTCTATGAGGTAG
>RZIO01000001.1:1896704-1908180 GCA_004338095.1 Gloeostereum incarnatum | reverse complement strand
GCGGCGAGGGGGACGCTGAGGGCGCATCAGTGGCAGAAGACTCGGCTCCCTCGAGCTCTGCCTCTATTCTTTCTCGCGCTCGGACGACTTTAGACTGAAGATAATGTGAATACGCAGGTGGCGGCGGTTTACCATTGGCAGGTGCTGGTTTTGGCGGCGGCGGCGAGTTGGCTTTGAAAAGGAGTTCATAATTCTGTGAAAGTAAAGAAATGTGAGGGGAAATGAGGGGAACGTTGGCTGGACGTACCTGCAGTAGCTTTTGCATTTCCTCTCCCCGTTTCAGGTTTAGAATAAGATGAGCTTCGTCGAGGGTCATCCGGTGCTGCCGTGTTAGTTGGTCCGTCGTCGATCCAGAGGTGGCGTTCCCGACGCCCGCCGCGTCGTTGGCCATCGCTGCCTGCGGGGAGCTCTTTGCATCTGGCAAATAATGAATTCGTTACTGCACTGAAAATTAGCATATCCGTACTTTTGACTGCCTGTCGACCTGCTTCGACAAATGCCTTTCCCAAGATCCGCGAGCCAATTAGAACAATTCGAACAACAGGATTCGTCTGTGGGAGTTCAGGAATATGATAAAAGACACAGACAATGGCGTACCATGGAGGACTTGGGAGGAGAATGCAGCGCACACGTGATCCCAATTTTTTGCCCTCCTTCCATCATGTCTTCAGCAAAACGGAAAGCGACAGATACAGCTGCTTTCCAGATTCCAACAAAAAGGCTAAAGAAGAGTCCAAAAAAGAAGGGAAAAGAGAAAGAATCAGAGTTTCAGGTTATCCGCGCTTCCCTACTCATCTCCATCCCTCCCGTATTCGCCAGTAACCCACGCTCGGGCGTCGAAGAAATGCTCGATTCGATGGTTATGAGGTCAACTCCGCTCTTCATTTCTCGAGAGATCGGGTATCCTCATGTTTTGATAGATACATTCCCGCACTTCAAGGCGTAGTCCTATCACATTCCAATATCGAGTTCGTACGCGACACCGCAAATATAAAGGACGACTGTCCATTTCTTGTCTGTAACATTGCTTTTGATGCAACTGTTTTGGAGCCCTCAGGTGAAGATGATATTAGGTGCGCACTCTACAAATCCCGCCCTTCTCTCCTCATTCCATCCAAGGCGGTCGAATAAACCTCTCTTCTCCCGACCACATATCGCTTCTCGTTCACAAAACTTTCAATGTATCTATCCCCCGTCATCATATACCAACAGACCAATGGGAGTTTGAGTATGGACCTGCAGAGAACGATCCCGAATACGGACCAGATGCTCAAGAGGACGAAGAAACCAGTGGCAGATGGATCAATAAGATCAACGGGCAGAAGCTCGGGGGAGAAGAGGGCTATCTACAGTTTACTGTCATAGGGTACGTTCTTCGGAATCCTTCATGCCGTCGACTGAGACGTATTTTGGGTAGATTAACTGTGGCGAACGAAATGCTTTCCCTTGTGGGATCATTACAGCATGATCCGTTTTCTCCTCGACATGTACCCGTACCAACGAAGCCAACCGAAGACACGGATGCTACTCAAGACGAGACGGTTGTAGATGAGGATGTGCGGGAGTCGGACGCATCCGACGATGAGGAAGACTTGATGGACACGTTCAGAGCGTTAGGGAAACAGACGGACAATGCTATCCAAGCAGCTGCAAATCTGTCTGTCAAGGAGAAAAAGCGGAAAGGGAAGACCGACGGAGAAAAAAAGAAGAAAAAGAAAAAGTCATGACATTGTATTACATGTACTTCTATTGGTCCTTGTGGTAGTCCGCACGTGATGAGACGCGTCGCTTTTGTTTGTCTCTGTTTAGCAACTTGTAGTTGAACGCGACTTGTGATGTTTCCCAGAGGTCCGAGGTTTGAAGCGACGAAAGGTGACCAGGAATCTGTGACTTTTTTATTCCTAACACAAGCATTCTGACTTTAACACCAGTTTCTGACGTTCCAGGACCAGGCTCGTACGACATCAATCAAGGCAAGTACTGACGGACAGCGCCTCCCGGTTCACATTCACTCACCCGTAAATTTGTAGACTCACAGCTAGACTCCTACAAACGTGGCGCATTTCTTGAGAATGCCGATCGCTTCAAGGCTGGAAAGCCCTCCGATGTTCCAGGTACGCCCCTTTCCTGCTAACTGACCTGCTCCGATCTCTCTCACACAGTGAAAAGGCCCCGGGGCGTATGACAAGAAGCCACCTGCAAAAACTGTAGGAAACACGAAATCAACTGGCTCCCAATTACCCGATCGCTATGCCATTCTACAAAAGAAGGTCGAGGATTTGGAGAGGGTTCATAAGGAGAGTAAGAAAGCTGTCAGTAACGCTCTACTCTTCCATACACATTCATTAAAATAGTCGCTCTAGCATCAGACTGAAGTCGAGAAACTCAAACACGACCTTGCACGTCTCCAGAAATACTGTACCGACCAAACTGAGCGCGCCGACAAGCTGAAAAGGCAGAACGACGTCTTGGACCATCGAATACAAGACCTGAAAAAGGCTGCAGCAGGAGACCAAGCAGATCTTAAGGAGCTCCGCATGAAACTACGCATCTCCGAACACGAACGCACCCAGCTTGCCTCTAAGCAAGAGGATGCTGCAGAGGCCAAAGGGGCCCTTTTGTCATTGGAGCAGAAGAGGAGGGAGGAGCTCCGCGAGCGCGATAGACGGATCGCGGATCTCGAAAAGAGCCTGACCGCCGAGGAGAAGCGGAAGGAACTGTTGGACGTCCAGTATCGTGAGATGAAGGAAAAGCTCGATGGGCACGCTCGTGCTGCTCGCGCTTCGACGGAGTCTATGAAGGAAACCATGAAGAGGACTCAGCACGAGCTGGAAGAAGCTCGCGCATCTCAGCAAGCGGTGGAGCACGCTGCAGAAGCTACGCAAGCTGATCTCCTTGAGCGCCTTGAGCAGCACCGTTCTATGCTGCATACCGTGGCTCAGGAATACGGCCGTCTTGCCTCCACCACCGTTTCCAAGGCTATGCATGCTCAATTGCAGCAAGAGCACCTTTCTTTGCGTCTACGTGTCTTCCGGATGGAGAGGAAACATGCCAACACCGAAGGACAGGTGGTCGAACTTGCCAATCTCATTCGGTATACAAAGGAGGAGAACATGCGGCTTTCTCAAGCTCTTCTTGACGCTCGGGAAGAGCTCAATTTTTATTCTGGATGTGTTGCCTCCGCTTCAGCTTTCGAGATCCACGACGATCTTCTGGACATACAGCGCGTACTATCAGATGCTGTCGACGACCTCCATGTCCTTCATCAGCAAGAGGAGGAAGCGATTCTTCACTCCGCTGAACTGTTCCTGCAGCTCTATTGTGTGTATATTGAAGAGCTTTTGCTGAGCCTGGGTGTCTGTGAAAACGATCTTCAAGACGAGCGTCGTGTCGGCAAAGATCGATGTGATCAGCTTTCTGTTGCTGAAGCGAAATTGGAAAGCACCTCCGCAGACCTCGAGCGGATGAACATGGAGCATGCGACTTTGAGGAGCTTACTCAACAGTGCCAACGAAGATGCAGCGAAATATAAGGCATCGTACGAAACGTACTCCGTAAAAGCCACCGCTTTGGAGGTGGCGTTGCAGGAGGCACATTCCGCTAGTGAAGCGGAGTTGAAACGAGAGCGGGAAGGTGCACATCGCCTGACATTGGCTGTTCAGAAAGCCCGTACGGCTGAAGATAGCCTCCGTGCAGAGATGGACCAGTCAGTCCAATTTCCTTTCAAGATGATTGATCACCTCGTGACGCTATTTTCCTTAGACTTATCATTGAGCTCACCGATGCAGAAGCATATCAAGAAGCTTACCAGACCCTTTCCGAAGAGGTCGGCGCGTTGCTAACACGTAACGCTCTCGCGGAGGAAGAAGCTGCACGCTTGAGGCACTTCAACGCTGAGATTGTGGGGCACAACAATCCCGCCCAACGGATCTTGTATGTCGAACGGATACGGAATGAGCTCGCCGAGACGAAGCAGGTCGGTGTTTTCTTCATCACCCCGCCCACTTAATAACGATGTCCTATAGAAATTGGCTTTGTTGACACGAGATCATGAATCCGAAATTCGTTATACGGATGAGCTTCAGCAAGAGTTGGACATGTACAAATCTGTGATGGTGCCATCACAAAACAAGCCTCGTACTGCCATCACTCGAATAACTCGACCTCCGCTGGTTAATCTTACGCAGAACGTCGGCATGGACTCTGTGGGCATGTCTAAGAGTGCGCGTAGGAAGGACGACAATTCATCCGTTCCATCATTGGAAACGATATCCGGTGAAATGACGTTAGACGAGATTATGCATTGAGTGTCGTGGCGTTGTTGTTTGGAATACTATTACGACAACTACGTGAAAGTAAGGGTACGGTAAACGGTAAATACAAACAGTCCGATGGCATAAAAAGTCATGGCCCAAGAAAGAAAAAGGTCATCCAGAGAGGATCATTAGTACGTTGTTCTGGCTGGAGGGACATACATGGCATTGAATGAGTCGGGGCGTATATTGTCAGAGTACCTCTTCATAGGAACAGTATCATCCTCTGAATGAAGACGGGCGACCCGGGCGTAATGTATTTTATCTCGGCGTTTTCGCCACCAGATCCTTTGGAAACCATGCGACATAAGAGCGTTCGAAGGGAGTAGAAGGAAAGACTTACAGGCCTCCAACGAGCAGCCCAATGAACACGACGAGTCCAACGAGCCCACCTATCAGCTTGAACTTGTTCTGCTCAAAGAATCCCCCCAGTTTTGTAAGGCCTTGAGGATCTGGATCCACAAACTCTTGCTTTCTGTTGGGTAGCTGGGTCCTACTAGGAGGATTGGCAGGATCGTAGCAGTACTGTTTGAAGCACTCTTCACAAGTTGAGGATCGTGAGGGCATGGGAGACACCTTTATCCGAGCCCGATCCACACCTGCGCACTGCAGACATATGCCCCAATTAGGATCCGGATCATTGGTGTTTGGGGTAAATCCAGAGATCATGTTGCTGTGGACCTGGTCAAGTAGAAGTTGGGTGTGCTTTCGAGTGTACTCCAGACGAAATGTGGCAGTGCTAAGAAAATGCTCAGTGCCGAAGCGGTATGACAACGAACTCGACTTACTTGGCAACTGGATCATCGCCATTAATGGGAGGGTGGTTAGGGAGGAAGATCACAAGCGGGTACTCTGGCGGGGTGCGAGAGGGATTGCATCCGAAGAATGTAGGGCGTGCATTCACCCCG
This sequence comes from Gloeostereum incarnatum, assembly GCA_004338095.1. Lineage (NCBI taxonomy): Eukaryota > Fungi > Basidiomycota > Agaricomycetes > Agaricales > Cyphellaceae > Gloeostereum > Gloeostereum incarnatum. The sequence continues at coordinate 1,902,959 of RZIO01000001.1, read as the reverse complement.
GTAGACACAAAATCCTCCGGGGTCTGTGGAATAGGCGGGAAAGATTGATGAGAAGAACTCAGCAGTTTCGTTATTCTTTCCGAGGTACGAATAGGACTGGAACCACTATGGCAAATTAAATCAGTCCACCATTGCGAGCTGAATGAAAAACGGATAGTACTTTGGCCAGTTGTTAGGGTCATCAGCGCTACCTTCAAGCGTGACGATGACATCTAACCCTCTCGCGTTCACGAAGAGAGGCCCGTACGGGACGTTTTCCAGGTTTGAAGACCCGTCAATGAGCTCTAACCAGGTCGCATCTGAATCAGCAAAAGTATTGTTCTTGATCCCATTGAAGGGGCTGGGCCAGTTGGCCACGTCGTCGGCGCGTGTGCGCACTTCGCTAAGCTGTCGAGAGAGAACGTAGAGCAGACCTTCGCTGTCATCGTCACTGAACCCTTCGATTGTATTACGACCAAAGTCCAAGATTTGCTACGCAAGGTGAGCAGAAAGACGGGAATCAAATCAAGAGGAAAGACTGACGTTGAAAAGGCTTGCGCTCGTGCCCATAACAAACCCAGCTTGATCAAAGCCTGTAACACACGAAGAACCATTCTCTGGTTTACCCTTGGACAGATGGGTGCCAACAAAAGTAAGATTTGCGCCCGCAGAAAGATCAGGATCATAGGATGCTAGCTCGAAAGGCGTTATCTACTCTACGATGAGTACCATGGCAAGGAGAACACAATGAACGTTGCATACCTCATAGACAATGGGCTCCAACGGTAGTGCGGTAGTGTAGTTGGAGCCTACGGGACGAGAGTTGGCCACTGCGATAGGGAAAGGCAAAAGGTGTTGTTGGAAGGCAGGGATGAGAGGGATATTTGACCAAAGCTGACCAGCTCCATGAGCTGTGTCATTGGTGAAGAAATTATCTCTTGATGTCTGATTGAGAAAGTGGTAGGAGATGATTCGAGACCAAGGATCGGTCAGACTTGTATCACTGAAGGTGAGACGAATCAGCATCAGCACAGCAGGATAGATGGAATACTAACATTCCTGTCTCTGCCTTCGCCATGACACTCCACAGGATGCTACCGTAGAAGTACTGGTTGTCGTCGGAGAAGATATTGACGCCATCGGGGGTGACGAAAGGGATATCGAGGTTCCAGCCTCCGAGATCCTGGCCATTTCCATAGACGAGCTCCTTGATGGTAGGAAAATTGTTGAAAACGAGGGAGCCCATGACCCAAGATCCACCTATTGTAGGGTCAGTGCTTGGGTGCGAGAGGGATGTACAGGATTGAACGAGCCTGACAGCCCAGTGATATAGGACGCTACTTGAAGTAACCCGCCTGTGCCAGCATCTTTTGCGGACTTATTCCTGGCATCAAGAGCGCTCAACTGTCCTGCCCCGACCAAGGCTGATCTGAGACCGCCGCCAGGAATGGCTATAGCGAGCCTGGGAAAGTGATCCTGAAGCTGAGAAAGATCGTAACCGAGCTGGGAACCGTCACCAAGCCAGTCTATCCAAGCATCGCGTATGATGGGGTCGCGAGCCTGTATGTATTCTATCTCACGAGGATGGAGAGTTTGGCTGTCTGGAGTGAATTCTCTGACGAACTCAGTTCTGGAGAGATCAGGGCACTGAACGTTGACGGTTGGAGCATAGTCCACGACGGAATCCTGAGAAGGGTCTATGGCGGAGGAAAGAGAGAAGATGAAGGGAAAAAAGAAGAAAAGAAAAGACATGATGATGGCAGGAAGGAGAACGTCAAGAAGAACATCATTCCTCGAAGCGCGGCGTTGTGGCTGTAGCAGTATGGGCTGATCGGATTACTCGGGGTTCAGAGAACAATACCTGTTTGCACTTGTTGTTTAGCAGCCTCCGTACCTTGTCCTTCTCCTCGACGATGCCACTGACGGCGAACGCGACATATTCTCTCCAGGGCCATTCGCGGCCAGGAGATACGGTGCAATCGAAACCTAAGCATGCTATGATCGTTCGTCTTTCCTCAGAGACCCTCGACGCTCTCGAAGCATTCCCCCATCAGCCCCAGATGGACTTTGAATTCGGCGACAATCCTGTCCGTTCTTCTTCCTCATTCTTATCATTCCTAATCTTTTCCGCAGGGAATCTACATTGGAACAAAGTTCTTTCCTCTCCTTCGTCAGAAAGAAGAAAGTCATGAACTCTACCTTCGAGCTTCGTCCGCAGCCAAGCCAAAATGCTCCTCTCAAGCTCTATGCTCATGTCACCGGAAAGCTCTCCGTTCCAGAGCGGGAATTAAACAGCGAGCTCGCCAACAAGATTCGCAAGAGCACCAAAGATGCCGCAGAACAGCGATCAGACCGCAGAACTATCCTCATTGACACTCCAGACCTTCCCACTACTAATCCAAAGAAACGCAAGGACAACGCTTCCTCCTCCATGTTTCGAAAACCTTTGCGTCAGTCCGACCAGCTCACTCGACCTAACCCCATCGCATCTTCCTCTCTCCCTACCAGGGTCGCTTCTCCTTCCACTACGCCACAGCCATCCCGTGAAGGCACAGTCGTTCCCCTCCGCAGACGTCTTCTCCACTTCCTCGCATTAAAATACACCGAAGGTATTTCCCCTACCACAGAGGAAATAGTCAAGGTTATCAGTGGCGACATTCCTTGTGATGCAAAGCAGCGACAGGATATTATCGATATCCTCGAAGAAGTGCGTCGATATCTTTCTTACCTCTCCTCATTTTGCTTATGTTTCTCCTCTTTCAAGTTGGCTCCGATCGACGCCGACAAACGCCGCAAGTCATCCGTCGACAAGTCCAAGTGGCGCCTCCAACCAAAGGCTTGGCTTGAGGTCCGCCCTTACGAGTGGCCGAAGCTGTCCGAGTCGCAGAGAACCGCGCTTGCGCGTTGCGGTCGAAAGGCCTGCAGTGTATTGCGGATCCCGCAGAGTGACCCCGTCTGGGAGCACTTTCACTATCGAAGTGGCTCAGGCACTTCTTCACCTGCAGCTGCCGGTACTTCCAAGGCTGCCTCAGAGAAAGCAGCCGTTCCTGTTCCGCCCAACCCGCCGAAGCGTGCAGTGACCTCCAAGGAAATGAAGGAGAAGAACAAGTCCAAGCCCAAGGCGGAATCCAGGACTATACAAATGAAGGACGAAAGTAAACCACCTGCGAAATCCCGACCCTCCCATCCCGTCGAGGCTCTCAAGAAGGAGGCTGTGGGCGCGGCTCCTTTGCGGAAACCTGGCTCAGGCTACAGGCTTTCTCGGGGCACGTCTCAAGACGGCTCCGTCGCCCCCGAGCCTGCTATGCGTGTCAAACAAGAAGATGTCCCCATGAAGGATGGAACTCGTTTGTCTTCCTCCTCATCCTCCAAACGCACCCCCGTATCTGTCCAACGACTCCGGAAGACTAAGGACGATGGCCCTGAATCTGACCGAGAGAGCGTTGGGAGGAGAGAAAGGACAGTTCGTGACGACGACCTGCCAGTGCCATCTTCCAAGCGTAAGAAACCTTCTCGCAATGACGATGACGATGATTTCGACGAAGGCCGGTCCAAGGCATCAGGTCCAGCACCAAAGAAGAGGAAGATAGAGGATACCAAGCGCGTGAGTTTGGCACCCATACCCAGGAAAACGGATCCATCGTCCGTCAAGAAAGAACCATCACCTCTGCCTCCCTCCCGTCAGTCCAAGGCCTCTTCATCTCAGGCGATACCAACAGTACAACACTCGCCGAAGCAGCCCGCCAAGGGCGTAGCATTGAAATCTACTGGAAATCGAGGTCGTCGACGCTCGCCTATATACACATCGTCTGAAGATGAGGGAGAGATTTCGATGCCGAGCAAGGCTGCACCTTTTCCGACTCCTCCCACGACGACACCCTCTTCGTTCTCCTCTTCAACGTCCAGCACCTCTTCACGGCCGTTGCCCCCCAGCCGTGCCGCCCTTCGCGCTCGATACAACTCGACGTATATCGAGTACATCACGGCCTTCCAAAAGGTGACTGCACAGAAGAGTAAGATCCAGCGATCTCTGGAAAACTTTGAGAACGACAGCGCCGGTTCGTTGACGGATAACGATGGGGATGTTGAGATGCTGGACATGGAAGGGCTGACCAAGCTGAGTGCCGACCATCGCAGGTTGCGAGACGAGTTGGAGAATATACGACAAGCATACGGTGGTGAGATCCTAGTTAGCTAGAGAGAAATATGCAGTTGTAATGTTGTACTTGTAGCTAAGATCTCCGCCTCCTTGGGGGCGGAAAAAGAGGGGTAGGAAATCTCGGGGACCTGTACTGACCATCGTACTTTCCTTGCCGGTATGCTTCGAGGTGGGTTTGAGATAGAGTGGTGTCTCCTGGAAGGAGATCCTTTTTTATCGTAGTAGCTACCTTTTCGCGGAAGAAGGCTGAAGGGCCGTCGTCGGCATTCCGCTGTCCAGATGTTTTAGCCAATGGGATAAATAGAGGCGACAAGCTCACATGGACATGCTGAGAGGCTCGCTGCTCGAGTTTGTCCACAGATAGGTCTGAAGGCAGGAAGGGTCAATACGGAGGAAACAGGCTCTTGCTCGAATTACCATGAATGCTTTGGGTCCGCGGTAGACCAACAAGGGAGAAGACGTCGGCAGTGTCGACGTATTTATGCGAACGTATGTCGCAAACTTCGAGGATGCGACACCTTGTTTTGCCAGTAGCAGGGGAGGTCTGGCCCCCTGTCTGAAGCTAGGGAGAAGGGTCAGAAGGAGGAGGAGGAGAGTCTTGAGATGGGATGGATACCATGGAAAAGTAGGTATCCGGTACGCAAGTAGGCTGGGCGATCACGATGCAGTCTACATGCGGGAAGGAAGAAGATTTGGATTCTTGGAGACATTAGCTCAGGGCGTGTGATGGAGGGAAGGATATGTGCGCACGGATATCTGGAGTGACGATCAAGATGGGAAGCTCGCCAGAGGCAAACGCGTGCTCTGTTTCGTGGTCCATGCATCGCCAGTACCGCGCTTGGAAGCCTTTTCGGCCAAAGGCTTTCACGAGAGAGAACGCGTGCTCGGGATTGACAGCGAAAACGAGGGTGGATCGGGAAGCAGCTGTGCAAAGTGAGAGATGGAAGAAATGGGGGGAAAGATACATGCCTGCGTTGTGTGCCCATGCGTGAACGATGTCGGGAGAGAAGGGAGACAAGGCGGAAGCCAGGGGGGTGGGGGTGAAAGTCATGGTTGTAGTCCTTTGAAGCCACGCTGGCGAGACCAATGTCGAGTGGTATGGTGGTGAAACGAATTTCGCATGCACTGGGACGGAAGAGTGAAGAGGGGGAGAAAGGGTGCAAGGGAAAAAGGACTGACCATAGCTGTTTGAGGACATCGCAGGGTTTGACGGTAGCTTGTGCGCCAGCGTCAGAGTGCGGAGGAAATCCGTGGATAACGTCAAGAGTAGGTATGCGGGGAGAGGACTTGAAGTGAGAGATGACAGCAGTCCTGGAGCTGTGAGGAAAGTGAGTAAAGAGAAGGAGAAAAAAAGAGAGAGGGATGGGAGACCCAGGTTGCATTATGTCCATGTCGAGGAGAGCGATAGCCTTGATCTTCTGCGGGTCCACAAAGGCAAGTGCAGACTGAAGCATTGGGGGGGAATGTGCAAGGACACATATACTGAGAGAAGTCAGAGGAAAGGTAAGAAGGGAGAGTTGAAACATACAGGGAAGGATAGTTTTGAATCCTGGGACTCGTGAAAGGTTTTATTGAAAACAAGGTCGGAAAGAGCTCATCTGCAAGAGATTGATTGGGAAGCCAGATGTGTGCGTGCGGAAAGACGCAGAGGGATGTGTTCCCAGAGCCAGGCATCGATTTGAGCGTGCGCAAGGTCCAGACAATTTCATCGAGTTTTACAGCGCCCGTCTGTCGTTTCAGCCGATGAACAAGAACAGAAGATGCAGATTTGAACGCGTCCAGAGTCAGAGCGCGACTGGTGGTATCAACCAACATGAGTGTGACGGTGTGACAACCATGTCTCTTCATCCTAACGGTCAGTCTTCATCGAACCATATTCACCCATTCTTATCATGATATCTCACAGACAACGCCTATTCTGATGAGCGACAGGCAATGATAGTCGCAGTTGCTACCATTCTCGCTCTCGTCGTCGGCATCGCACTCGTCTTTTCTCTCCATCTCCTACTCTCCAGGCGGACTCTGCAGGATGTTGAACAAACGCCCGCCAAACAATGCCCTGATAAACTATGCTACCAACTGGAATTCCCTGACGAATCATGCTACGAACTGGAAGG
>RZIO01000001.1:1810396-1821055 GCA_004338095.1 Gloeostereum incarnatum | reverse complement strand
ATGATTGCTCTAATTGTCATGTTTTCTTTATAATTTACACAAGTGGCTTCAAGAAAGATGAATGTACTATAGTATCTACAGTGCCCTTAAGTTTTCTGAAGTAATATCCTTTGTAGATATCTAGACTCTGCTCTCAGATAGAACTTGTACTTGCTGGTACTAGCCTACTTCAGCCAGTTATTTCTAGTGTAGAGGTTGTCTGCATGTATATTTTTCTTTCTATTGTCAGGATGGAGCAGTCAATTGACATACTGATAGGTTTGAAGATGTGATAGAGCTGACTTGAGTGATGTCAAAGTGAAAATATCCAGGCTCACAGCAGGCTGGCAGTAATTAAAGCACCCATCAATAGGTTACCAAGAATTTACTGAAGTCCAATGTCTCTCTTTGGACACCTCATTGAAGGGCTAACATGGGATGAATGGTCCTAAAAAATTAACAACATATTTCCAGAGTATATTGTAGGCTGGCTGTAATATTTTTGGGGCAATTCAGCTCTCAAGTCTTCATCTACATGTTGCTTTATCTGTGGCCACACATGTGCTGAATTTCCTAACTGGGTGATTTCACTAACAGCCCCTGGTGGGGGTGCACTTACCAACAGACTATATATCACAACATCCATCTCTCAAAAAGTGATATCATCAATCTGGCTTTGAGAGACTAACTTTGCTAAGTGTGGGAACAAGTGAAAAAGTTACTCACAACTCACGGCAAGCATAACAAAGAAAGTAAGGCCGAAAAGTTTCTTTGTACATACCCATGTCATCTAACACTTAGCTCACGTAGCTTCAGCTAGCCACCTTTCATGTAGCTTTAGCTACATAGCAACACGGCTACAACTTCAACTTTGGATGTCCCTAATGCTGTCTACTCTCCTTCGAGTCTTATTCGGGCATGCCTTAAATCAGTGGTAACATAAACCAGGAGGGATAATCTATATCTTGGACACCTTTAAAAAAAAAGTGATTGTAGGAAGGCAAGGTGAGAAGAAGAAAAGACGCACTGTTCCGAAGCGCTCGGCACGTTTCTTCCTACGCTCAACCTCTTCTGGGTCGACGTCTTCGACTAGAGGAGTAGCAATCGCTCCACGCTTCCGCTTACTGTTGTCGATGGGTGTGGCCTGAGTGGTGATGCCGAAGCGCTGTGCGCGTGCGGTGAGCTTGTCCGGATTCTAAGTCCAGCAGAAAAGTGAGATCCATGGGAGGTACGACGAAGGAGAGACGCCTGATACATCGAGACGTTTAGATGCGCCTACCGCTGGGATGGCCTTTTTTGCACGCGTTGGATTGATGGTTTGCTCGACGAGAGGGATTCCGAAACGATCGGCGCGTTTTTTTGCGCTTTTCAAGCTCGGAGTCTCCTGAGGGTGGTTGCTCCGACGGCGGGCTGGCGAGGGGCTCTTGCTGGGGGTTGTTGAGAGGGAGAGAAAGGAGGGACTGAAAGCGAGAGTGACGTACTGAGGGTACTGACTTGACGTGCTCCGTGTTTGCTGGCGGCGGTTGGGATGGCTCAGGTGCAGAAGGGGTCAGGTTACCGGTATGAGATTCCGTGCTATGCAAAATTAGGGCTCGGGGGGTAAAAGGTTAGCGAGAAGAGACGAACTCTTGAACCTTTTAGAGAGAAAGTGAGCAAGGGGAAAAGAAGGCTGGGATGAAGCACGCACTGGCTGGTGTGGAAGGTCGGTCGAGTTGCCAGGATATTGAGCATGGTATTGTTTGAGAGCGTCTTTGGAAGCGATGAGACGAGTGATGAGCTCCTGCTTGTTTGCCTTTTGAGGAACAGCGACGGAAGCTTTTGAAAGGATTTGACGGAGATCTGCGACTTTGAGGGCTTTACTGGAGAGGAAGAGGGTGAGTGCGCGAGAAAGAATGGTTGTTGAAGATGGACGAAACAGTTTGGACTCCATTGTCACACATTGTCACACAAGGGTTTTGTAATAAAAGATTTATATATTTTGTAGACTACTAGCTACGGGCGGGAGAGGCTAGAGCGATTGTTCTAAGTAACTAAAAGGTCAGGAAAAGTGGTAGACGGACTGACAGATCAATGGCTGAGATACTTTCTGCCCTTTGCCATCCTTCTCCTCAGGATGTTTCTTCCTCCGACGCTCCTTTTCCTTGCCAAAAAGCCGTGTCTTCTCTTTCTCTTTCGCTGGGAAGGCTGGTACTCTGCCCCCATGGAGGCGAATCGAAGCTGGAGGAGGATGGGAGAGGGTGACAACGGTGCTCTCGCACTCAAGAGGCTGCAAACGACGGTGGTGGGAAGCTGGCGTTGGCAGAAGACAGCATTTTTTATAGCTGCTGCCGCCGTCGTCGTCGTCGTCGGGATGGGCAGACGAGGAGGGCGGGAGAGGACGTTGAGGATGGATCGCGCTATGCGAGGCATGGGGAGAGGGTGGAAAACTGCACGTGACCTTCCCTTTCCATATGACTCGCTTTCGACGATGGGCTCTTCCTCCTCGTCCATCGTGCAGAATGAGTTCTTCTTCCTGGTCATCCGATAGAGTTCGCGACGAGTTCTTCACTTTCTTCAGAAACAAGGATCACAATTTTGTTCGCTCATCACCTACAATTCCTCATGAAGATCCTACCCTCCTCTTCGCAAACGCTGGAATGAACCAGGTGATATCTCCTCTTCTTTTCTTCGTACTCCCTCTTATCGTTCCCAAGTACAAATCTATCTTCTTGGGAACCGTCGATCCTCACTCCGAAATGGCAAAGCTCAAACGCGCCTTCAACACTCAAAAGGTGCTACTTCTCCATCTATCTATCATCACATCCTGATCTTTCTGCTTTCAAGTGCATTAGAGCTGGAGGAAAGCACAACGGTGCGTCTTTCTCATCCGGCCATTCCCCCCCTCTCGTCCTCACACTTCATTCCAGATCTCGATGATGTCGGTAAAGATTCGTATCATCACACTTTCTTCGAGATGCTAGGAAACTGGTCTTTTGGAGATTACTTCAAGGTCCTCCTTCTTGCCTCTCCACACATCTCCTACTCACATCGCGTGCCCTCTAGAAAGAAGCAATCGAATTCTCATGGGAACTCTTGACCCAAGTCTACAATCTTCCCAAGGATCGGCTTTACGTCACATACTTCGAAGGAGACCTTCAAAACTCCCTCGAGCCCGATCTCGAAGCTAAACAGTACTGGCTCGATCAGGGGGGTACCAGAAGACCATATTCTTCCCGGAAACGCTAAAGATAACTTTTGGGAAATGGGTGCAACTGGCCCTTGTGGTCCATGCAGGTGTGCCTCCTGGAGCATTTTTTTTTCTTTCTCTCATTAACGCATGCACCCGAAGTGAAATCCACTTTGATCGAATAGGCGGTCGTAACGCCGCGTCTCTCGTTAACCAAGATGATCCAGACGTTCTCGAGATATGGAACAACGTTTTTATCCAGTTCAACCGCGAAGATGATGGATCCCTCAAGTCTCTCCCCTCCAAACACGTCGACACTGGCATGGGATTCGAGCGTCTTGTCTCCATCATACAAGACAAGCGTTCCAACTACGATACCGACGTCTTTACCCCCATATTCGACAGAATACAACAACTCACCAATGTCAGACCATACCAAGGCAAATTTGGAGATGAAGATGCAGACGGCATCGATACCGCGTACCGGGTCGTCGCAGATCACGTCCGCACACTCACGTTCGCCCTCAGTGACGGTGGTGTCCCTAATAATGTCGGCCGTGGATACGTCCTTCGTCGGATACTTCGTCGCGGAGCTCGTTACGCGCGAAAGAAGCTCGGGGTTACCATTGGATCATTTTTCTCGTCCCTCATGCCCGTCGTTGTTGAAACCATGGTGTGCCCACCCGCGCGTTGATACGATGTTGATCTAATGCCTCCTGTGTTTTGCGTAGGGACATGTGTTCCCAGAGATCACCAAAAGGTGGATGAGATCAAGGAGATCCTAGATGAAGAAGAAGAGTCCTTCTCTCGAACACTAGATAGAGGCGAGAAACTCTTTGAACAATATGCAGCCAAGGCACGAGAGGAAGGAACCAAAGAGCTCAATGGCAAGGATGTCTGGCGCTTATACGACACCTTTGGGTTTCCTGTGGACTTGACACGTCTAATGGCAGAAGAGCTTGGGCTTGCAGTCAACGACGCCGAATTCGAAAGGGCTCAGGCTGCGTCAAAGGAAGCCAGCAAAGCCTCCTTCAAGAGTGGACAAGTCGATCTTGTCAAGTTGGACGTCCACGACATCGCTGCTTTGGAAAAGAACTCTGAGGTGCCAAAGACGGATGATTCAGCCAAATTTAGTACGCACCCGCGATTGACGCCTTCTTCATTGTTTGACTTCTTTCCCAGACATCGGCAATACAACTGCTACAATCAAAGCCATCTTCTACAACAAGGCATTCTACCCCTCGACGAGTAGCCTCCTGTCCGAAACATCGTTTGGAATCATTCTTGACCGCACTAGCTTCTACGCTGAGTCTGGAGGACAAGAGTATGATACGGGGAATATTGTCGTGGACGGTAGCGCTGATTTTGAAGTCACCAATGTTCAAGTCTACAATGGATACGTCCTGCACACTGGTCACCTCAAATACGGACAGTTGCAGGTCGGTGATGAAGTGATCTCGTCCTACGATGAGGTATGTGATTTTGATCTCCTCTCTTGATCACACATCTCAATAGTGCCGGGCGGAAAGCTTCGGAGATGGCCCCTGCGCAGCAACCACACGGCTACGCACATCCTTAACTTCGCTCTCCGTGAGATCTTGGGTGATCACATCGACCAGAAGGGTTCTCTAGTCGCACCTTCCAAGCTGCGCTTCGACTTTTCTCACAAGGCTCAAATTGCACTCCCTGACCTCTCCAAGATTGAGTCAATGAGTATCGACTGGATCAAGAAGAATGTCAAGGTTTACAGCAAGGACCTCAGTTTGGAGATGGCTCACAAGATTCCAGGACTGCGGGCGGTCTTTGGCGAGTCTTACCCAGATCCTGTCCGGGTCGTCACCTTGGAATACGACGTTGACGAGATTGCCAAAGATATAGAGAACCCAAAATGGAGAAGCACGAGCGTAGAGTTCTGTGGAGGAACGTGAGTGTGTTGTATCTTTCGTGTAATCGACTGCCAACGTTATTGCAGGCATGTTGCGAAGACAGGGGACATCAAAGACTTTGTTATCACCGAAGAGTCTGGTATTGCCAAGGGTATACGTCGCATTGTGGCGGTGACGGGGCTTGAGGCGCAGAGGGTGATGCGGCTGGCGGACGAGTTCAAGAATCGATTGGATCAGGCAGACATTATGGAGGGCAAGGACAAGGATGTGGCCTTGAAGTCCTTGAGCATCGTATGCGTCGCCAGCTTTCTTCGGACCGGCCGCTGCTGACCCCCGGTCTGTCAGGAACTTGGCCAATCGGACATTTCTGTCCTCGTCAAGGCCGATCTGAAAGACCGGTTGACTGCTATACGCAAATCATTTGATAAGCAGGTCAAGGAGAAGGAGACAGCTGCAAACAAGGAGGTGCGTTGCTTTTGTTGGATGGCGCTCGGCTCGGTCTGAGCGAATGCTTTTGATGCCAGGCCATTGAAAGGATGCAACAACACTTCAAGGAAGATGCAGCGTCTGTTGCATACTTTGCTGTGCTAGAACTAGATGGCAATCCAAAGGTCAGTTCGTGCATAGACACGGACGGACGCCGCTCACCTCTCTTGGATAGATTCTTCAGAGTCTAGTCACACAAGCGCGCAAGCTGGAAAAGTCTGTGTACGTTTTCAATGCTGATCGCACATCTGGAAAAGTCGCGCACGTCAACTACGTCTCTCCGTTCCTGAAAACGAAAGGCCTTGATGCGAGAAAGTGGGCGGCCGTCGTGTCTGAAGTAATTGGTGGCAAGGTAATATTCTTACTATTTGTCCCATCTGGCCACTGATCAATCCATTTCTTCAGGGAGGAGGGAAAGAAGACAGTGCGCAGGGAGTGGGTGCGGACGCGAGCAGAACAGACGACGCGGTTTGCAGCCGCAAAGAAGTATTTAGAAGCATTTTAGTACCAACTCTTAGTTACTTTTTAGTTAGATAGAACTTGTGTGTAAATTATATATTTGCCCGAATGGGAAATCTTGATCGCTGACAAATCAAGTTTCCCACTGTTTTCGTCTCTCATCGTCAACAGCATCCTCCGCGTCGTTCAAGACAAGCCTGCGGACGTTTCAAGGTACGAGTAGGGTTCCATGCTGTCGGGATGCCATCCACACTGCTCTAGGATGTGTTTTGTGCTGAAATTTGAAGAGTTGGGGCTGGATTGGGACGGACCGACTGTGGATGAGCTTTTTCTGACAGACACCCTTAGACCTCAAGAAAAGATGTCTCTCGTTGTCCCTGAACCTCATCAGCAGTTCCAGGTGTGTTCATCTGGTCCCATTATCGGTGAAGGAGAGTTTTGAACAGATTGGATAGCATATTTTGCGTCTGCTGAACACAAACGTCGATGGAAAACGCAAGATCATGTACGCCCTGACGGAAATCAAGGGTGTGGGTCGCCGATATTCCAACATCGTGTGCAAGAAGGCGGATGTTGATCTCAACAAGCGGTGCGTGAACAGGTCTCTTCCTATTTGATGGATAACTGAAGGTGGCTACAGGGCCGGTGACCTGAACTCTGATGAGCTCGAGCGACTTGTGACCATCATTCAAAACCCCACACAGTTCAAGATCCCGACATGGTTCCTGAACAGGCAAAAGGATATTGTCGATGGCAAGAACTCTCAGATCTTGTCGAACGGTGTCGACTCGAAGCTCCGTGATGACTTGGAGAGATTGAAGAAGATCAGGGCTCACCGCGGGCTCCGACACTACTGGGGCTTGCGCGTTAGGGGACAGCACACGAAGACGACAGGTATGAAAAAGGCGCCACTATGGGATGGTGTACCTTTGCTGACTGGATTTGTCTCAGGTCGTCGCGGCAAGACGGTCGGTGTGTCGAAAAAGCGTGGTTAGATTGTGTTTTGTATATTACTACGTTTATTACAACATATGTTTTATGCCACATTGCGCGCGAGAATGGTCACGTGGAAGTATCTGGAAATTTCTGTTCACGTCGTCCAAGTTCTAGGATGGCGCGTAGCGAGAGTGGATATATAAACCACCCATGGTTTGCGAACTTTTCATCCATGAAACGAAAACATCCTGCCACTGAGGACGGAGATGGTCAGCAGAGCAGCAAACTCAGCAGCAGCACACGAAAAACGAAACGCCCGAGGACGAGCCTTCTTGCGAACGACTTTGCTCAAATGTCGCTTTCTCAAATGACATTAAATGTAGCACCTGCTCCTGCTGAGATGGAGACAGACGAGCCACCACCCCCTCGTCCTCGTACCCCTCCGACTCGGGAGATCAAGATGCACCATTCATCTTGGTACGAGCCTGAGCCCAATCGTACGTACCACGAGTCCTCCGCGAGCACGGTGCCTGTCACTCAACGCCGTCGTACAACAGGCATCGTCGTCACCGACCTCGACTCGTCCTCAGACGAAGAAGAAGAAGAGTCTTCGTCAGATACCTCCTCGTCTGTTTCTATACCCTCTGCGCTGCTCAATCATTTTCGAACGCCTGCACCTGTAGTGCCTGTTGTTCAGGCACCAGGGGCAAGCCAGGCTCTGGTCTTGTATCGTCCTCTTTCCATCGTTCCGCCTCCGGTAGAGGAGGAGGAGGAAGAGGAAGCTGATCCCCCGCTTAACCGCAAGTCAGCAGAAGAGGAGGCCATGGACATAGGTTGAAGGGAATGCATATGTATAGTAGTAGGACATGTCATATATACGATCCAAGAATCCAAGTTTAAGAAGAAGTTCCCCCGTAATTAGCGTTGGTGAAAGTCTGGGGGTAGAGACTGTCAGCATAATTATTTACATGAGAATGGTGATGCCGTGCGTGGGCATGAGGGTGTGGTACGTGATGCATCTGAATTGGATACGGGGAAGATATGGATAGGGGAGGACTGGGATCGGATGGGTAGAGATGATGTTGGGGGTAATGGGTGTAGGGAATGCTCATCATGCCTGTATCACTGAACGCTGTTGGTGCTGAAGTGTCGGAAGGAACGATAGAGGGTGCTGGTTCGGAATCTGGGGTATCTACGACGGCAACAGCCTGGTCCTCCCGAGGTTCGTCGCTGTCCTTGGAGGCAGACGACGGGCCCGGCAGATCTTCTCCATTCGCAGCCCGCTGAGCGGCGATTTCTTCTGCAGTGAGAAAGCGACCACCTGGACCGCGAGGCCGTCTCATAGCATGCTTGTGGCGCGACTCGTGAAGATAGGGCTAGAGAGACGATGAGAATGATTGTGCGGCTATCATCCTATCGCACTCACCTTTCTCTGCCTTGAAAGACGATGGACTTCCTCGAGTCTAGCACGGGCGACTCTGCGTTTGAGAATACGAAAGTACTGCTTTGCGTTTACATAGAGAGGCTCCTCGTCGATGTGGTCGGCGGGGACGGTGGGAGCGGTGAGCGGAGCTGTGGGGAATGTTGGGCGGGCTGCTGTGGCGGGATGGTGGGCGGGAAGATGTCGTTGTAATCATAGGGGGAGGGGAACAGGTGATCGACGACGACGTTGTCCATGATGATTGGAGGATCCTCAACCACCTTCTCATTGGACCACTCAAGATTAGATTGTCACATTTGTCACACTACCCCAGGTACCAGTCTGTATCTAACCCGCTTTGCCCACTTTTCCCATTCACTCCCAAATATCTCTTTCAACGCCTCGTCTTCTTTTCCCATTCGCCCCAATAGTCCTGTAATCACTGACCCAGTCAATCCAACGTATACACACACCAATCCCATCCCCAATTTGGTCTCCAATACGCCACACTCTCGTACCCATGAACCCTGAAACACGCCACAATGATCAGTCTCACACCTCATGCATGCTCTTACACTTACCGCACATGTGTGCACTACCAGCATTCCACTCACACTCAGAAGCACTCCAGTATACCCCGGATGGCGCACAACACTGTAGGGACCCGTCTGCACTAGCCGATGGCCTTCGCGGATGCTCATCTCGAACGTAAACAGACGTCCCAGCTCAGCGTAACACCGACGGCGAATCCATCCTCCTGCAGTCGCCAACACCACTCCCAAAAGAAAGAGAGGTGTCACTCGTATGTCTCGAGAGCTTGTGAGCAAGGCGCACACCTCGCCTATCGTAGCTGTCCAGCATATGGTCTACACGATGGCGTCAACATGAGACCGACTCCCAGCTTGCAACTTGTGCCTTACCTTGAGGACAGCGCGCCCCCAGCTTTGCCGCACGATCCGCTCCAAACTTGTCGAAGGCACATGCTCCTCATCGGTGGGCGGCGGATTGGGCGGCGTTGTAGTGACTTGAAAGCCTGCGGTCGCAAGCAGGAGGAGGGGGATTTTCATCATCATTACTTTTACTAGCCGTCGTGTCCACTCTTATATACCCAGTCATTCGTACAGTTCGGGATCCAACAAGGCACGGAAGAGACGCTCTTGACGTCTGCGATTTTCTTGCTCTGATCGCTTCAGAGAAGAAGCATCTGAGACCCATTCAACGCTTCGCCTGCTCACGGTATACAAGTGACACCACGTCCTTCAGAACAGAGACAACGCGTCAACGCGTCAACTGCGACACCTTCCGTTCGCTTCAAATGCACATGCTGCGAGTGAGAACAGACCGCCAGTGAATGAAACTCAAATTTCTTCCGAACAAGTCTACATCGGTACAAGACGCAGCAATCCCTTCCTCTCCCTCTAAAATCAAACGGATTCTAGGAAAAATTTGATCAGAGACGAATATGGTATTGGATAAAGACGGGGCGTACGTTGAAGAATGTTGTTGAGCTTGGTTACCCGAGACTGCACGCTGAGGTCTATCGTCTTCTCTCCGAAATCGACCACGATACCACCGAGAACAGAAGGGTTGACCTTGGAAAATCGTTGAGACTACATGGATGAGGACGGAGGGAGAGAACGTACCTTGTTGGAGATCTTTAAGACCTTTGCCTTCTGGGCGGTCTGAGACTGCTTGAGGACGGACTCGAGACGGGTCAAGACGTCTTTTGGCAGAGGAGAGGCAGAAGTGACGATGACGGTGAGTTCTCCCTTGTACTGAGCGACAAGCTCGTTGAAGCCCTCGATGACACCCTCGGTCTCTCCCAGACGACCATTTTCAGAAAGGACGGTCAAGAGGTTCTTGGTGATTTCCGAAACAGGTTCCTTCTTTGCCGCTGCGCCCTCGATGGTGGAAAAAAGAGAGGAAAGACCGGCAGCTCTGTCCTTTGCAGAGAGGGTTGGGTTGAGGACGAAAGAGGCGACGTCTGGCTTCTGCTTGATGGCGCTGGCGACGTTTGCGAGGTCGGCGTGGACCTTTGTGAGAGTCTGGGGAGATTTTGCGAGAGCGGCGCCGTAGACAGCCTTTGAATATTTGAGAGCAATTGTCGAGGCGGCGCGACGACCGACGACGACAGAGCGCGCAGACGACCTGGCGCAAGTAAACATGGCGGGAGCAGGAGGGAACCCGGAATTACTCGGGAAGTTCTCTTTTGCCTCGATTCTTATTTGGTCCTTATTTCCATTTGCAAATAATTTCTATTACGTCATGTTCATTTAGTAACTGCGGCCCTCCCTCCTTGCACACCTTTTCGATTGGACCCTGGTTTT
>RZIO01000001.1:1800075-1810348 GCA_004338095.1 Gloeostereum incarnatum | reverse complement strand
ACTCGCTGCTTTGACGCTGTCGCTGTCGTTTAAATTTGGCGCGTTTGTTGGCACAAAGACAATTGTCTGGAAAGGGAACAATAGAAAGGCAAGTACAATGGCGGATTTGCACGTTGGAGCCACGGGCTGATAGATATATAACACGCAGACTTTCCATCTCTCCCACAACTTTTGCTTTTCGCCAGGATGCGAGTACTATTTGCTTTGACGACCCTTTTTTACGCTTCTCTTACGCACGCACGCGAGCAGACACTATGTACGTCTCTCCTTCTTCTCCCTTCTTTCCTTCTCACTCTTTTACCCAGACACGTCCTCTGTAACATATTGTGATCCTCCAGAATCCATCCTTGTCCAGCAGCTTGACCTCATTTATTACAATAACAACCAGTCCATATTTTTCAACATCTCCGCCGCCAGTGTCGTAAGTTTTCCGCCGTCTCACTACTCACTCCACACAGCTAACTTTTTTCTTCAGGACTCTGATGTCAATGTCAGCATTAACATTCTCCTCAATGTCTATGGCATGACACCAGTAAACCTCACCCTCGATCTTTGCAATGTTCTCAACGGTGCACTCTGCCCCCTCCCCACCTACAACTTCACTGGCTCCGAGACTCTTCCCCTTCCCGCTTCGTTGGGTATATCCGGCCTGATTCCTGCCATCGCGTTCTCCGTTCCAGACCTAGAAGGTTATGCTCAGATAAAGCTTCTCGAGGTTGGCACCAACGATCTCAAGGCCTGCGTCCAAGCCACCCTATCCAACGGCTGGTCTGCACATCAGACTGCCGTCGAATGGTCCACTGGTGCCGTCGCTCTAGTCACAGCTCTCCTCGCTGTCGGTCTGTCTCTTGCGATGAAGACGGATTCCGTGATCAGCCATCGTCTTCTTGATTTGCTCTTTCTCTACCAAACCATCGCGTCCTCTGCGTTTCTAGACCTCAACTACCCTTCCATCTATCGTTCTTTTGCTCTCAACTTTGCCTGGGCCATGGGCCTCTTTTCCTCTCCTTCCTCTTCCATACAGCAATCCATTAACAACATGCGTGCCCTCACGGGCGGGGATATGACAAATTCCTCTTCCGCCTCGGCCGTCGGGTTTGTGAACCGCAGACTCAGCCCCTACAACTCCCTCGCTAATGCAAATCTCGCATTCCTAAACTCGAACAATGGGCCATCCTTGAATCATCTGGCAGCCGCCCAAGTGAACGAGGTGCAGACGGTCACCGAGGCGTCCTCCAACGTCTTACAGGCCGGAATACCAATCTACGTGAACTCCATCCATGTATCATCCGCCAACACTTTCATGACAGCATTCATCACACTCCTTGACATCATGGCTATCGCCCTAGCGGCATTCGGTATCTTGTTCCTTGTCCTTTTCGTCCTCGGCCGCTCTTCTCGCCGGAAGGGTAGCCGTGTGCGCGAATTACAAGGCAGGTTTGTCCCCTTTGTCCGGGCATGGTCGCTGCGCCTGGTAAGTGTCTTTGCGAGTTTTGGCTATGATTTCTAACACCAAAGCTCAGGGCATGATCGTTTTCTTCCCTGCCTTGACGTTTGTGTTCTATCAATGGACACTGAAAGACTCGTGGCTGTCCATTTTGCTCTCCGTGTTCACGTTCCTTGCTGTTCTGGCTTGTGTTGCCTATCCATCTTACGTTGTGCTGCGGATAGCGAGGTCATCGACGGCGGAAGCCCTCTACACATACCCGGAACCCCTTGCATCGCATGGGCCGCTTTACTCTCGGTACCGTGTGCCGCGATTCTACTACTTCATCCCTCTGCTTGTGGCGGCGTTCCTGAGGGCGCTGTTCATTGCAGCTGCCAAGGAGAGCGGAGTTGCGCAGATCATCATGCTTGTGATCGTCGAGGTATCGATCGTCGGTGCCTCCATCATCCTGAAACCTTCGGAGACCAGAGGCGGTGACATATATTTGACCTACCTAGCGATCGTGCGCTTGGTGTGTACGGGTCTGTCGATTGCTTTTTTGGAGCGGCTGGATGTTGCAGCGATACCGCGTGTGGTTATTGGCTGCGTCATTGGTGTCGTCTACTCGATTGCCGTTCTCGTCGTGATCATCAACCTGATTGTGAATGCGGCAATTCTGGTGAAGCGGCGAGGGAGCTCGAGTCCCAGCCTGAGTGAATCCACGTCAGACTTTGCGGAGAGCCCTGCGCTTGAGAAGGGTGTGTCCGCTCGTCCGACAAATCCGACGCCAGAACGAAACATCCCTCTCGATCCAGCCCTCAACCAGCCGTACCCTCAAGCAACTCCTCCAACAGCCACTACAGGACACTTTTCCCGTGATTCGCATTCCACCAATTTTGGCTCTCTGCTACCACGCAGATGGTCCTTCACTCCCCTCAGCTCACCTGCAGACACTGCAGAGTTCCAACCATCATCCATTCCCACTTCAAGCTCAGTTGCTCGAACTCCCGAACATCCCTCACCACTGCGATAGATCACCCTGCATGCGGACAACATCTATCTAGAATACATAAGCAATGGATATCACATTTCTTTCTAATTCAGACTGTATCAATATTGTATAATTTAGTTCAGACATCAATAACACTTTACGTAAACGGAATGGAACGCGTGGATGACACACTTGCTTTTTTTCCACGACGACGATGAATGGGAGTACGAATCAAAAAGGTCGGTGTGTTCGAGTGGATATCATTGCATACTGACTTGTGTTTCAGTAACTTGGTACGCGTCGTCGCGTCTTTGAATAGTGGCCAGTCGCGTATTAACACCCTCCGTGTCACTAGCCCAGTGTGCTCTCGCCAAGTCCTCTCTAGCAGCATAAATAGCCACTTGGACACCGGATGCACTGAGACTGCTGCCTCCAAACCTGCCCTTTCTCAGTCTCTTTCTCCGCTTTTCAAAACCCACAAGTTCCACCGCTCCAGTCCTCCCCCAGAGCAAATCCTTCCCACCCCGAGCAGCTCTAATGTCCGCCAAAAGCGCCGCGCAGATCCACCAGTCGAACCGCAAGCTTCCAAACGACAGAAACCTTCCATTTCAGGCCATCTCTCTGCTGCCGCCCCTTTGGCAGACCGTCTGCGCCCTCAGACCTTGAAGGACTTTATCGGCCAACCTCATCTCACCGGCCCTGACTCTCTGTTGGCATCAAGCGCAAGAAACGGCGAGCTTGGCAGCTTGATTCTATGGGGTCCGCCAGGGTACGTCTCGAAGCCACTCTTGACGCATCTTCCTGACCTTCTCCGTGGCCAGGTGCGGAAAGACAACGTTGGCCAGACTTCTTGCAGCCGAGTCAAACGCAATCTTCAAAGAGTTGAGTGCCACTATTGCAGGCATCAACGACGTCCGGGCAGTGTTTGAAGAGGCCAAGAAGACCCTTGTGCTTACGGGAAGGCGAGTTGGGGCTTTCCTAGATTCATCTGGCCGCTGATGTGTAACTCAGGAGGACGATTCTGTTCCTTGACGAGGTCCATCGCTTCAACAAGTCTCAGCAAGATATATTTTTGCCCTTTGTCGAACAAGGTCACATCCAGGTCTGTTCATTTTCCATTCGGATCTACGGCGGTTCCCAAGTCTCT
Organism: Gloeostereum incarnatum; assembly: GCA_004338095.1. NCBI lineage: Eukaryota > Fungi > Basidiomycota > Agaricomycetes > Agaricales > Cyphellaceae > Gloeostereum > Gloeostereum incarnatum. The sequence goes on along the minus strand of RZIO01000001.1, from coordinate 1,806,784 downwards.
TCCAGCTGATTGGCGCGACGACGGAAAACCCTTCCTTCAAGTTGACAGGGTCGCTGCTGAGTCGATGTCGGTAAGATTTTCCCTTGATGCCTCCTCAATACTCGGGGCTGACACTCGAGCTCTAGCGTTTTCACCTTGGAGCGACTGACGGACATGGACATTGAGGCCATTGTGACCCACGCAGTCCAGCGAGTCTCGGCGGACGGTGGGAGTGCGATCCAACCGCTGTCCCCGATTTCTTCTCCCGTCTCTTCCCCTGAATCTGAACGTTTGCCTGGACCGCCCTTTCCTTCCTACCCTCAACTCACGCGAAGGGTGTTGACAACCATCGTGGGTCTAGCCTCTGGAGATGCCCGCTCTGCACTTGGACTAGTCGAGCTCGTCCTCAACTCCTCCAAGCTGACCCCGGAATCTGTCTTATTGTCTTCATTGAAGGGAAGCGTGTCTATTTCTTACTCGCGCACCGGAGACGACCGGTATGACCTGATCTCTGCGTTGCACAAAAGTGTTCGTGGGGGACAGACGGATGCTGCCCTTTACTGGCTTGCGCGGATGCTGACTGCGGGCGAAGATCCGATCTACATTGCGAGGCGCATGGTCGTGTGCGCAAGCGAGGACATCGGTCTCGCGGATGAGAAGGCGCTTCCGCTCGCTGTGGCGGCCATCCAGGCATGTCAGCTGATCGGGATGCCGGAGTGTAGGATCAATCTTGCGCATTTGGTGAGCTATTTGGCAGGTGCGAAGAAGGACACGAGATCATACGAGGGGTATGCGCGAGCAGAGACGAAAGCAAAGGAGACGCCTACTCTCCCTGTCCCGATGTGTATACGGAATGCACCGACGCCGATGATGGGTGAAATGGGATATGGGAAGGACTACCGTTACAACCCAGACTTCCAGCACCCGGTGACAAATGAATACCTGCCACCTAGATTGCAAAACGAGCGATTTTTTAGAAAGCTGGGTGATGTTGAGGGCAAGATATGGGACGAAGAAGCGCTCAAAGAGTGGGAAGCAAAGGAAAATGGCGGGAAGCCATGGGAAGGCAGAGTGAAACGTTGAAGAAAGAAAAGAGCTGGCCCTGTATACATTACACTCGTGTATTATTACTACATTACATAGCAATCTTCTTGGAACGAATCAATGTTTCGACTGTCTGTAGCTCTCGGCCAAGAAGCTGATTCGGCCTGTGAGAAGGAGTTCAAGAGGAGAGAGCAACAACGGACTGACCCTTCTCCAGTCCAAAGACTGAGGAGACCGACAGAGACGACAGAGACGGTACGTCTATCCCAAGTTGGTTTATCCCAGTTGATGTAGGAGTAGTATCCGACGGCGGAGAGGATAGCAGTGTTGACTAGAGTGGGATGTAAGTCAATGCTTGTATAAAGGAAGAGGCTCACCTAGTCCAAGCAAACCACCGAGAACACCTGGACGAAGGAGGATTTCCTGGGCGTGGCGGAAGAGGAGGGTTCCCTCTTGCTTTGCCTTCTTTGCTTCGCGCTTGCCTGCGTCTGTGTTGGCGTACTTTTCTGCGGCGTAGCCCTGGAGACCGAAGATGGCCAAGGCGCCGGCAATGGTGGGGCCGATAACGCGATAGTCGGTACGGAGGCGAGGCTGGATGTAGAACGCTCGAGCTGCACCGAGAAGAAGGCCTATATTGACTGATAGGAGGAGGTCAGACAGAGGACAGAAAACAGATGCAAGTCACTGACCGACACCGATGAGACCACCAAGGACTCCTGGACGGGCGATATATGTTTTGGGGAGATCCCAGGCATCTTCGGGGCGTTTGGGGGAAGGACGGGGGGGATCGTCGAGAGGCATTGTGGCGTGACTGGTGGTGGTGGTCTGGGGATGAGACTTGAAGTCGTGGGGGACGACGTTGAGCTTGGAAGTGTCGTCGGCGGGACCGTGCTCGACGATGTCGGCGGGGGCGGTGAAGAGGGCGGGGTCGGGGGTCGGCTGGGGAAGACCTTCTCTGAGATTTGAGGCTGTTGCTTGAGCGTATGAGGCCATGGTGGGGAAAAAGAAAGAATAATTATTGTTGGTTTATATAGATCTACGTCATATGACATCATACGGAGATACTAAAAGTAAAGTCCGACCCATCCGCGGGATTTGACGAATATCTTGTCCGGCCCGTCCCTGTCCCCGACCCATCCCGCCTGTCTGTCAAAGCGGGGGGCGTCGAGAGTGTAGCTCTTCGTATCGAGCTCGAGTTTTCCGTTGTAGATACTATCCTCGTAGTGCAGATACACATCCCCATTCCGCGACGACATGTGCACCCCCCGGATTGGTCTGTGCACACCTCCTGCATTCTCCACATACAACATCTCTGTCCTCCCCGCGCCTGTCGTAGTCTGGAACCATGCTGGCTCAGCTGCCTCAAAGTCTTCAGTGGCTGTCGGGTGAAGTCGCACATTTGCCACCCCATCTCCTCTCTGAGTCGTGATAGACGTGTGGTTCAAGACCGACACGTCCCCAACCATCCAACCTCTGAAGATCTCCAGTGACAGCTTGTTCGCCCTCACCTTCTCATGTGGCAGCAACAGGTTCTCCTTCTTCGCAGCGTACAGCGTCACATGCAGGTCGTCCAGATCCAGCTCACTCTCCCCGTCGAATCGTACATGCGCCAGGGCGTGCGCAGCTACGTGCAGCTTCTTCAGCCCTCGGGGAACGTACATCGTGATTTCAAATCGCGTGCATCCTTCCGCTTCCTCCACCCGAGGCGTAGACACCACCAGCATACTGTTCAGTGCCGTGCCCTCCTCGTCGGCCTCAGATGCCTGCACCGATACATGTTCCAGAAGCTCCTTGTTGTCCGAACGGACTTCGATCTTGTACTCAATCTCCGTCGCGTCGCCTTCCCGTGCTTCCGCGATCACGAACGTCCCAACACCCGACCCACGGACGTCGAACGCATGGTCTTGCCGTTTCCCCATAGGAACTTTGATCCATTTCGCACCTCCGTCCAGAATGTACGGCGCTGACCCGCACGACAACGACGAACCATAGGCCGGCATATCTTCCAACTCCGTCTTCATGGGCTGAGTATATCCCCGTCAGCCCCCCAAGGCACGCAAGATGCACACACACACATACCGTCGCCGCCCAGAACGCAAATCGCAAAAAGTGGTAGATCGCAAAGCCTCCAACCACTACTCCGAAAGCTTTCCAGAACAGACTGCAACTGGGAGACCAAGTCAGGACGCATTCCGAACGAATGAACCGAGAATACGCACTTTAGGCCCCAGCACACGCAACATCCTCTAGACCGCTTCCGTGGGACGGATGTCTGAATTTCGGTGTACAAAAGCCCTTCACCTTCCTCGTCGTGATAGCGTGGGGGAGAATGGGAACTCCCTGGGGCCGTCCGACCTTCCTCGTCAGATACCCTTTGATCTGAACCACAGCAGTGAGTATTCGTGTACTCGAACCACCCAGCCTTGTTCACTCACATCCATCTTTGAGCTTCAGGGCGCCCATAACCAAGCCGACCATGGCAAAAAACGAAGGTAGTCCCAGCCCGCCTCGGGACGCTGTAGAGTTCGACATGGTAAGAATATGGGAAACGGATTACCCTGAGCTGCGCTTTATATTGACAACAATCCATCAGACAGGCACACAGACAAGGAGACTCTGGCCCGCTCATCGCTCTCCCGGATTTACATCCTACTTTGTCTACGAGAATCCGACACTCGTGTGATTGCTACAACCTAATAATCTATACATTCCCGCGAGAGATACAGTCCATGTGAGCCTCACGCCAGCGCGCCCTGGATAGAAGCTGGTTAGATCACTGGCGAAGACGGTGAGAGAGAGAATGATCCTACCATGGGATCCCAGGGGGGGAGAACCGTGGGATTGCCTGCCTCCAAGATCTTCACAAGCTCCTTCGGCGCAAGAGCCTTGGGAGCGACGACCTGATAAACGAATCTGCATTTACCACTGTTAGAAAAACTACCGCAGTATTCAGTTGTGTGTGACTGACTGCTCGAACCAACTGTCCGTCATGACATAATATCCCTTGTTGCCTGTGTCGGGTCCCCAAGAGTTTTCGACCTTGTAGCGCACTGGGTTACCATCCCCGTCCAGATGGACAGCAGTGATAACCATAGCGTGTGTCATGGACGACTCGTTGACTTGCAGACGGTCCGCTTTGGTCAAACCCAAAGTGATATCAAACGCGTTCTGCCCAGGAGCAGTCAGGGAGAGAGGGAAGAAAGCTTGCAAGATACACGAACTTCGTACGCGTACAAGTCTGGATCCATGATCCCAGCACTCCTCTCAGAGAACTGCCCAACATCGCATCCGAAGAACACCGGGACTCCTGCCTTGATCATCTGTACACAAGGTTTAGACACCAAGACGCAAGACGAGAGAATACGAAAGCGACCTTAACGACCGTCTTCTTCATGTTATCGATCTCCGTGTTCACATCTGTGTGTCACGATCAGTGAACAGACTGTAGCCCACTCAAACCTATACTCACAGAGAATGGGTCTGCCTCCCCAGACATTCCCGAGTTTGTCCACCGTGTAGAGAGCCGAATAAGGGTTTCGCGGATCGTTAATGAGAGAGAAGTTATCCTTCGGCTGAAAGAGTGATCACACTTCAGATGCCGCACGAGAAACGAAATAGAGCGATAACACACCGAGTATGGCTTGGAAGCGAATTGGTCGAAGAATTGAATGGGCGTGCCCTCCCACCTGCCTGGCTTTCCGTCAGTGTCATAGTATTCGTATACGAATTTGTCAGTGGGCAAGGGAGGAACACCCAGAGTGGCGCTCATGATCGTGTAAACCTCCTTCATGAGTTTCTCCTTTTCAGACCTCAGAGTAGCGGTGATAGAGGCCGGAGAGTGTGATTCCGCCTTCAGGGTGGAAGACAGCTTGCGAAGGATCAGAGCGTGCTCGCGCAGTTTCGTCTTCAAAAGACTGTTGAGAGGCCCGGATAGGGACGAGTGTGTGGACTCAGGATAAGCAGTCTGTAGTAGTACGGTATCGCATTTCATCCAAGATGAATAAGTACTATTGAGCTCACCTTCGGGACCACGCCGTAGTTGAGGAGAAGGTTGACCACCATGTCGTACTGGCCACCGTCACTGATAAGATCGCCAGAGAGATGGTTAATGAGCCGGTCGTCAATAGGAAGATCCACGTTCTCAATAGTGAGCTCGAGATAGTAGTTTGCCTTGTTCAACTTGTCCCAGAAGAAGAGGTATGACTGGGGAAAACGGGTGAGGTCCACGTGCTATCAGCAAGAGCATGCGGAATCGTACCTGAGAAAGCTCGAACTCGCTGAGATTGAGTTTCTTCATGACAGAGTACCTCAAGACATTTGTGGTTGCAAAGAGCCAGCATCTGCCGCTGCTCATCTGGTTGGTGACAGGGCCAGTCTTGAAATCGATCTCGTTATTGAAGACGTGGATGTCCGAAATGAACGCTGGGCGCCGAAGAAGAGCAGAGCGGATATTCGAATGAGCTAGAATGGTGCGAGAGAGTTCATTCTTGGGGTTAGATGCGAGCTCGTCTTCCCAGGATGTGACGTTCGTCAGAACGAGAGAGCCGTCGGCGGACAATGGTTGCGAAAGATGCATGGAACCAAGAGACTCTGACATTTGAGAGACGAGTTTCTTCTCGTCAACAGTATGGGCATTCTCAACAGGACGAGATACGGTGGAACCCATGATAGAGAGATGGTGGTGGCAAGCAGATAAGGCCTTGTACCAGCCCAAATATAGATGCCGACGTAAGTACCTTGTGGGTCACCGGCCCGGCCATTCCTCTTCGAGTCCCAACTGATGTACTATATGCATGCCACTTCATGCAGGTGTTTCATATTCATACCTTTGCCATGTCCGTCGCACTGAGATGTGTTTACATGAGTCGTTGTCTTTGTCAGGGCGTGCCCTCCAGAGCTCCAGCATATTCATGATTCTGAAATTCAGCCATCAGTACCTTGGCTTGACTGTCGGCTCTCCTGATCAGACGGTATGGTAGCGTTTCAAATTTCAAGCTTCTGCTGGTCCGAAACCGACAGGCTACGGGGCCTGCAAGGAGGACACCTCAAGGTTAATAGATTCCATAGAACACATCAGAGCGGACAAGGGGAGGAGGTCGTAACAATAGTAGTATGTAGTTGGCTGCTACATAGTGCAGTCCATTAGATTCATAGAGGAACCTACAGTATATGTACTCATAACGTCCGTGGGTAGCAGGGGACGGATCCGTCATTACTCGAATGGATTGGTTCTTCCAGCCTAGTAACGAGTGTAAGGAAGAGATCCAAGTTGGAAGCAAGGGCGTACCTGATCGTCATCTCGTCTATCTCCGCCTCCGCACCCACACAGCCAGTCATGCCACCAGCGAGATTCTTTTCAGGAATTTGAGGAGGGAGTGAAGACAGGGGCGGTGATGGCGTGACTTCTATTCGCGGTGGAGGAGTACGAGGCGGAGGGAGGTTTAATGGCATTGGCGGGGGAGGTTTAGAGAAGGAAGAGGAAGAAGCGACTAGTGTGGGCCGTTCCGGCGGAGGAGAGGAAGAGGAAAGGTGTTGTACAGACTCTGAAGAAGAAGGATGCATGACTGAGGACTGCTCAGCGGCGGACAGAAAAGGGTCATCGCGAGATATAGGGTCTAGCGGGAGGGCGTCGATAGAGTCCTGGGAGCGGAGGACGGTGTGATTGTGGTTTGCGAATGGATATCTC
>RZIO01000001.1:1789662-1800048 GCA_004338095.1 Gloeostereum incarnatum | reverse complement strand
CAAAACTGGCTCGCTCTTCTGGTAACATCCGACACCAGCGACGGCGGGTTGGCGACAGCGTTGGCCTCTCGAGCTGCCTTCCGTCTCTGACGCTCCGCAATTTCCCACCTTCGCAAGTTCTGTGATGATGGATTAATTAATGGAGAACAAGGGAGATTTCGTGGACACTGACCTCTTCTACACGGCGGGTTTCATCGTCTTCGTCGTTTGTGGGAGGATAGGAAGGGTCGGATCGTTGCTTGCCCTTGGATGAACTCGGTTGTTGTTGGTCATTGTGATCAGACCATTCATGCCCATGGCTCACGTCCTCCTCTTCCGTCGGTGACGGTGGCAAGGAGGGCAGTGGATGGGGCGTTGCTGTGGTCAGCGACATCGTCGTCCTTTCTCGACGATGTCAACACATCCCAAGAATGGAAACCCCGCAGCGCCATGATTACATAACAGCTATGTACAAAGTCGGCACCATTCATTGCATCATAAGTAAACCAGAAGACGACGTATTAAGAAATAGCAAGACAAAAGAGTTCAGATACTAATATACCAAGGATCGTCAAAGCTTGAACGTGCGTGGGTATAGGAAATTTAGCAGAATGCGCAAAGTGGTTTGAATGAGGAAAACCCAAAAAAGGAGTGTTGTCTAATAAAGATAAGCTGCTGGGACTACACCCTCTTGACCTGTCCGCACATCGCGCGCATACCACCACCTGCATCAGAATCGTCAGTACAATGCTCTCTTACAGCCAGAAATGTCACTCACGCCGCATCCCGGTCATCCAGTACTTCAACTTCCGCACCCGCCGTCAACGGCAATTCCCCTTCCCCAGCCGCATCAAACGAATATCGAGCATGAGCTGGCCGACTGTATTCTTCACCCATCAGCCCACCCATCATGTCCGAAGGTGTTTCAGCACGCAGATAGTTACTCGCGTCAGGACCAAACGGATCATCATGGTCTGGCGTCGGGGAGGGCTGATCTCTGCCAACCTTCTCCTCCTCCTTATCCGCAGCTACAAATGGGCTTCCACCATAGATCGTGTTTCGGGTCGCTGCGTTGATGTGCTCCAGCAACGAAGATGGTCGATGGTGAGTCGATTCGTCGTCGTCTTCATCCCCAACGTCCAGTTTCGTAGCCTTTTCGTCTCGTCGAGAGAACAGAGTCCACAAGATACCGATCAATGCCAGTAAGAACACCACGCCCGCAGCAATGGCAATAGAAATCAGGATGACAACACCCGTCGCGAAGAATTCTAAGAGGTGATCAGTACAGCAACAAAAAAAACGTAAGGAGCACAACTTACTGCGTTGGTTAAAACTGAAACTAGAGAAGGAACGGAACAGAGCTGATACTAGGCCGGCCGCCCCCGTCGCTGAAGTGGTCGAGATATATGGAATCAGTGTTGATCCATCAAACAACGCTGACGAGGCGTTTCCAAATGATGACGATTCTAGCAAGCCAGAGACCATTAACATGCGATCAGGTTCGATAATCCCATTAGCCTCGTGTGTGTCCTGCAGGGGAACCATAGCCAACTGGGCAATTACAGAACCATCTTGCAAGGTGGAAGCTGACAATACGATTAGAATGCGATTCTAGATCATCAAGGAGCAAACACGCACAGAGCGCACTCCAAATTTGGCCGTCGTAATATATCAAGAACGATGTTCCATCGGTGGAACTGTGCAGGACCATAAGCACAGCCTCACGACTCTTGAACGGCAGGAACTTACCTGCCAGCAGCGAAAATACTGCTTGAATTTCCATTGTTCACTTCCACTGCCGTCACTGGACCAGGGATCTCGCCGCCCGAGCCTACCGCCGCCCATGTGTCGTTAGAAAAGTAGAACTGGGCGACATTGGCTCCATTGTTGTCGGCAAGGGCAATAGAGCCTGCAGCGATCAAGACATCTTGATTCTCCTATTTATATGCAACATTAGCCTAGAACATCAAGAGAAAGCCAAACGACTCTTGCCCCAGCGTAAACGACAGAAGACACCTCTCCTTGGATACCACCGCCCAACGCATTCCATTGCTTGGAAGACGTGTCCAAAAAGCAGATGGATTGACAGCGGAGCGAGCCCACTTGAGCAAACGAACCAGCAACGACCACGGTGTTCTCTCTTGCGGTCGACTTGGTGATAGATCGCACGACAACATTGGATCCCGAGCTGGAGCTGAATGCTTGCACGTTCGAGGTGTCCCACTGTTGTGTGGCCAAGTTGTAGACGGCGAATCCGTTCGCGTTCATATCGGAAAGAGTGAATTCTCCTCCAATATAAAGGCTATCTCCATCGACCAGCAAAGAACGAACCGTTCCGTTGATCTGCGAACCTTGAAGAGCCGTGAGGGAGGAAGACTCTGGATCGTAAATCGCCACACCGGAAGAGCCGGAAGCAAAGGAGAAGTTGCCTCCAATAACGATCACCTCCACAGACGATGAGCTGTTTGTCCAAAATGCTCCGCTGAGGACAGCAGGAGCAGGCGTTGCCGGTGGGGTGGGCAGCGGAGCAAGCTCTGAGGAAGACTGTCTTCTCCAGAAATTTCCCAAGGAGATCCTAGGAACTTGAGAAAACCAAGAATTCGATGAGCGAGATGACAGCGAGCGGGCATGGCGATAGACGCTTCGGCGCCTTGAGGCAGTCGAGCTACCTCGGCCAGACGGAAGACCATCAAGTTGTACTGTAAGTGGTAAAATCTCCGGCAAGTCTCCATCTCCGTTCTGTAGCAGGACCAACCCAGTAGCACCAAACTTCGAGGAGGCGACTACATTCCCCGCGATAAAACTGTGTTTCCGACGTCCCGTTCCCGATGAACGTCATGCTCCCAGCCAAGTACCCACCGCTGTTAACCCACTCAGATTTGCTCGTGTCCCAAACAGCAAGGCCTGAGGCAGAGGAGGTTGTACTGTCGGATGACAGTCGTTCAGTGAAATTCCCGACCACCTGCACCTGTCCGTTCATAAAGCCGATGCTACTGACTCTGCCATTCACGCCACCTCCCATGGCAGTCCACTGGTCCCTGGAGACGCTGTATAGAGCAACACCCTGCAGCTTGCCATCCATAGAACCTGACGACGTATCATCAAATGAACCGCCGATGAAGAGATTATCACCGTCCAGGACCATGGCACTGACAGCTCCATTGAGACCGTTTCCGGCAACATTGGAGATAGCCCCATCCTTGTAGACAACAAGGTTCTGTCCGTTGGATGCTGTCCCACCAGAAAGGGAGAAGTTTCCGCCAAGGAAGACTGCCCCTGAGGAATGATGTGCTACAGCAGCGACGGCAGAGGACGTGGAGGATGCGAAGCTGGAGTTCCCGCCCAGTGCGCTGAAGAGACTGAAGCCGACAACATCTAGAGCGGTCTGAGTGGAATTTGGGAGGATACTCGTTGCATCGGCCGACGATTCCCCATCGTCAAACGGCCACTCAAAAAAGCCGAAGCCACTCCTGACGGATGTAGCACCTGTCACATTTCCATTCGCGCCTGATGTTGATTCAGTAGCGTTGGCGGATGTCAAGATGAGCTGGATTCTGTCAGCGATAAGTTCATACTGCCCGCCTTGGCCTTCACCTTCCGGGTCGTCCGCTAGCGTCATGGAAATGGTGGTGACAAAGTTCGGAGAGGAGGGGAGGATAGGACCACTGTAGATAACGGTAGACGCGTCTTCAGTGTTGGTTTGGGAGATAGTGGAGACCCAGGGATCAATACCGTCCCCGGGGAAGACGGTGACTTTGACTGATGTCCGAAGCGGACAGTCTTGGAAGTTGGTGCAGCCAGGAACAAGCATCCTGACCTCATAGTTCCCAGAGGCGGAAACGTATGGGATCCAGGTAAAGCTGGGACCGTCGGAGGCTGCAGTTCCTACATTTACATTGGACACCAGAACGGTCTGAACGGTACCCGAGATGTTGGTGTTAGCTACTTTGGCCGTCCAATCCCCGGTCCGAGTCGTGTTGGAGGGATGGGGGGCATAACAAGATGAACTGTTATCCTCATCGACAGAGGATGCGAAGGCACCTGAAGAAAGCAATTGCAATAAATGAAGACCAGCTCCTGATCCTGTCCATGCGAACAGCCTGATCTGTAAACCTGTGATAGATTGTGGACCATCGAAGAGAAAATCCTGGTAGAGTAGAGATGAGTCTGTGGAGAGTGGACAAGAATCAGAGCAGGTCTGGTTCTCATTGGTGGTCGGATCAAGGTACTGCAAAGTTCGAACAGTGTTGTCAGGAATGGTAGTCACACTGCAAATCAAGGGGAGGTTGAACAACTGATGAATGTGATAGGAAGAACTCTTTTTTTACCTGAAACTGGTTGTGCCATGGCCCTCCTGGAAGGTGTTTCCCAAACGAACACCAGTGGCTGATATGAAGGAGAACGTGCGAACAGTAACGACAGCCTCATTCCCGTCTGCCGCGAACCATGTGTTCCCGGGACCATCATCGCCGGCTGGACAGAGAATGGAGTTGATATCGGCAAAATTAGAGTCGGAGGAGGAAGGGGAACCTCCAATCTCTGCATTGGAAAGGGGGATAGGAACGAGAGAAGAGGAGAAGGGGGTAGCACCAGCAGAGAACGGTACGTTGGGATTGTTAGTTCCGTTCAAAACGGCGGAACCGTTGCCTCGGAAAGACGTGAGGAAGGAGCCAGCAAAGACGAGGCTGGAGACGGAGATGTTAGGAGTGATGGAGAAAACGCGAGCATCTGCGCCGGTAAGGCCAACAAATGGAGGTGGAGACCATGAGTTCTGCTCAGGATCCCAAACAGCAACGGCTGAAGACGGGGAAGTGAAGGACCCTCCTACCCAAAGCCTCGAGTTTGGCTTGGTCGCAATAGAGAGCGTCAATCTGACCGTTAGGACCATCATCACCAAGAGGAGCGAAATCGCCTGAGGTAGAAGAGTAGGAAGCGATATTGGAAGCGGAAAGGGAGTCGATAGAAGAGAAGGAACCTGCAAAATAAAAGGTGTCGTCAAGCAGACAGCCAGCAGACACGCGACCGCCTTGATTTGTGGAAGCCAAGGGGGAGAGAGAACCATCTGATTGACGTGAAAGCAGAGTGGAAGACTGAGCATCGAAACTGACGGACGATGAAGTCTGGAAAAGATCGAGGCCTGCAAATGTACCTGCAAGGCCTACTTTGCCCATACGATCAAAGTCGACGAGAGGAAGATCTGCGAGAACGACGTTGGCGAGGAGGAGAAAGAGGGATAAACATGGCGTGCTCATCGTGCACGACGACGGCGACGGCGTGCAATTTAGGACGGGCGGATGGAAGGTGCAGGTTCAAGGGAGAGTCGTGATTTTCGATTCAACTCTCAAATTTCACATCACATGATTTCAGATACGACTACAAGCAGTAATTTAAAGTATCAATCCCGCCTTGGAATCTTTGGATCCTGCTTGACCTCGATGTCACTGACATCTGCGTTCATCCCAATCATCAAGCTGAAAGGTGAACCGCTGTCAAATTTCCTGGATAACAATCAGACTTTCCGCCACAGAACGGCAGACAGAAAACTGACTGAGGGAACTGCATTCGATGCATGGGAGGTTTCCGCGCAGTGTTCAAAAAGAGGTTCTCCTCTGCAGCACCGATCTCCATCGCGGTGTGCTTCGTAGTGCGCTCCGACCAAGTCTCGGGGGCAGCCCGGTACATGGCAATCCATCGGGTCAGATACACGTCGTCTGTCGGTTCTGGCGCGTACTTGTACGCAGCAGCAATGGCGAGACCAACTAGGAGCATATTCCTGCTAGCTGCGGTGAAGAAGCCTGTAGGATAGTATTATTATCAGTTGAGAGTACTGCTATTGGGTGAGACTTGCCAGGCTCCTTTGGGTATTGGGTGGAATCATGTTCATGGTGATGTTCGTCGTCGTTGTGATGGAATTTATCAGAAAAGAAACGACGAGCCGGTTGAGTCCGCAGAAGGGCGGCTCTCGTTCTGACCAACGACATGGATGAGAAGAGGAGAAAGTAGAGCACAGCCACACCGCATACGTCTCTTTCCGATGAACCACGACCACACTCCTCGAAATCCGCCCCGCATATCTCTCCATATATCTCATTCTCCTCTCCTCCCTCATTCCCTTCCAGAGGCATCGAATAAAAGGATGAAACCTATCCGAACTATCATCGATGTTCAGTCGCTCAAACACACCGTCTCTCTCGACGTCCTCGCCCTCTTCGAATTGCTCGCTAGATTCGATGCAGACGTAGAGCTTCAAGTCTCTCGACTCAAGGACGATATCAGCCACACTCGCTTCCTCATCGATGCCTGCAAGACAGAACGAAATCGCGCAATCCTGTCTCAATCCCTTCAACCTCACCATGATCGGCAGCAACTGAAGTCGGACAGCGAGCTCTGGTTGGCTATCTCTTCTTAACCTATGTAGATCCATATTTTGTACAATATATACATGTCACTACATCTATCTATTCCATCGTCACGAAGTTTGTGACTGTTACTGATTACCTACTTGTACCCCAACCACAACCTTGAAACAACCAATGTGTACGTCTGCACTCCAAACAGCAGGGAAAATCAATTTTCATTTCGCTGAATAAAGCACAACGCCATCCTGTTCGCCAGCCTTCTCTCGATCCCGATGCAGTCAAGAGCCTTGAGAAGCACCTCAGTGCCCGCCCCGATAAGAACGAGCTTGTGGAACGGAATATCCTCAAAGGTGGATTCTCCCTTTCGTCTGTCGCCTATGAGGACTACATGCCTTGATCACAGATGATAAGGGCATAGCCCCAGCATTGGTCGCCGCAAAGGAGAAACTACAGAGGTCTCAGCTCGAGGTCAGCCAAAAAAGTTGCATCTGCCGGCAGACTGTTCAGAACACCTCTATGATAGGACAAACTCGTTCACGCCTTGCAACAGCGTCCGAAGCCAGAAGAACTAGTGAAGGAAGGGATTCTACAAGGTGAGGTACCTCCTAGCGAACATCCATATTTCCTACGGCTGATGTTCCTCCTGTAGAGGGAGAAGTCCCTCAATGAGCCCGCCATCTGTCTCGATCCGAATTCTACGTTAAGTGTTTGAGTTTTGTTATAAGCAGGGTGTACTGCGCAGGCATGTATTAGTAAAGCAAAGGAAGAAAATGGATATTAGCACCTACTTGTATAAATTATAGCGTGCACGATCGAGGCATTTCAGTCCCTGGATCTCGAACGTCTACTGTTCCGTATCTTTTCCCTCATCTCTGTTGCTGCGCGTCTGGTGCCTTCCCCACCCGCCCATCCCCGGACCCTCAACCAGCCGACCAACCTGGGGGTCAACCAAGCAGTAAGGCCAACGCGAACGGGAAGAAAGAGGGTCTTGTGGACAGTGTATGCAAGGACGAGCATGGCGTAAAGACCCTCGGAGCCACCGGCAGCGGCAGGATCGGTGATGGAGTCGACCTCGTCACGACCGGGTTCTGGAGGTTTAGATGGGATCATGTCCCGGACAGTTTGTTTAACTGCATTGGCAACTTGGGATACTTGTTGGGCACCGAGAAGATTGATGGCAGCAAAAGCGACGCAAAAATCGAGGGATGAGAGAACGATGTATACGCCGAGGGCATACCATCCGTATGACTTTATTAGATGCTTAAGACGCTGAGATAATGAAATGTCTGGCGGTAAGGAGGAAGACGAAGAAGATGAAGAGTCTTTATTAGAAGACAGATGCGAGAAGAGACGAGAACGGGATGAACTGGTCAACGCCGAGGTCGACGACGACGACAACGGCGACGAAGGCGAGATTCGGGTTAGGGGCAGAAGAGGCGCCCTCCCTCGGGGGACCAGCGCCCTCAAAAGTGGAATCCTCAACAGCTTCATCATGACAGACAGAGGAAAAGACGAAAATATGGCATCACCAGCCGGCCGGCATATCACATGAATATCACGTGAATGTATGATGATCACGATGATCGCTGATAATTTTTTGGATGTGTAGTACTTACTTTCGATGGCTCCTTCGTCTTCTACGCCTCATGAGCGACCAAAATTCAGCCCCCTTCGAGGGCCCAGAAAAAACTGCTCGAAATCTGGTTCGCGCCATCTCCAAATCTTGTCCCAGATGCAGCCACCGGTGATCCTGGCCGTACTGGCCTGAGAAAAGTCGATCCAAAAGTCTGGGAAGAAATGCTGGACATTGTCAGATGCAAGGTCCTCAGCACAGTGCGGGGAAGAGAAATTGACGCCTATCTTTTGAGGTGATTTTCATCTATCTTTCATTCTTCAAAATCTAAACGCGTATTAGTGAATCATCCTTCTTTATCTCCCCACATCGTCTTATTCTCAAAACATGCGGAACGACCCTCAATCTACTTGGTCTTCCTCGAATTCTCCAAATCGCATCCACGGAAGCTAACATGCACTCCGTCCATCGATGTTTCTACTCGAGAAAGTCTTTCATGTTTCCTGAGCGTCAACAGGGTCCTCATCGTGATTGGAAGGACGAAGTTCAATACCTTGACAACATCTTCACTAATGGCGCCGCCTATACCATCGGAAAGGTTAACGGAGATCATTGGCTCCTCTATATCACAAACCCTGATCATAATCTCCACACCTCCCCTCCTTCCCCAATCGTTCATTCCCATCAAGGACCCTTCCCAGACTATACCATAGAAATTCTAATGAGTGACCTTTCTCCAGAAGCTACACACCCCTTCTCTTCCTCAACGCTCTCGCCCTCCGAATCTCCCTCCGCTCACGCACAATCTCTCTCCCAATCCCTAGGAATCTCCGACATTTTTTCCTCGCACCCTTACCACGATCGACGCCTACACTTTCACCCCATGTGGCTACTCGTCCAATGCCCTCATTCGCTGGGGAGACGACCCGTCTTTCTTCTCCGCCCATCAATCCGCCCAATACAATTCCGGCGAAGGTTATTACACTATTCACGTCACTCCCGAAGAAGGCTGGTCCTACGCCAGCTTCGAATGTAATGTCCCCCTCCCCCATTCTCGTTCTGATGCGGAAAGCTCTATCCCAGACCTTAAGAGCTTGGTCCAGCGGGTCGTCCGAGTGTTCCAGCCCGGACGCATCACTCTCACCCTCTTCATATCCAGCGAGGAGAACGAGACGGACGAGAATGAGGAAGACGCTGTCGAACTTGCTCAAAGAGCGTTCAAAGCCGCCCTGGTGCGACCTTTCTCTGACCGCGAAGGCGAGTCTACGGGGAAGCTCAATAGTTTCTACAAGAGAACCGACAAAATTAATTACGAGTTTGGCGGATACGACCTCGCCTTCGCGAGCTTCGAAGCGGTCAAATAGCAACTACTGGTAAGTTGATCCAAGTCTCACGGATTTGTGTATCTATCTGAAGATCGTCTGTGCAGTTCTTCCTTCGTTGTATATTACTTCTGTTGATGCGAAATGACAAAGAAATTCCGTCTTTCAAATTCCGCAACATACATCAATGTTTTGACCCTGCCCTGGTCGGCAAGAACTCCACCACTTTTAGGTTATATACGAAAGAAGGAGGATACAGGTCTGCTCATGTTCTATTCTTAAACTCTTCAGCTGACATTAGCCGAGAAGTGAGAAGCTCCGGGTTATGGGCTGTGGCGCGGACATCATTTTGCCATTGTCATCAACGACTCTCCTTTATCGTAGCTTCTATCAGAGACACCCTCGCTCATGACATTAACACGTCTGGAGCCCTCCAATTTGCTGCTTCGCATGGTCCTCTGTCCTCGATGGCTTCCAACTTCTCGGGAGTCGCGGCTCACCGCTTGTCCAGACGCGAGCTTCCATAACTTGACCTTTTTGGTAATGCAATTACTGCTTTGAGCTGAATGCCCTCGATACATGAGCTCACCACGAATGCATCCATCTGAGCACTACCTGCCAGTCGATTATCAGATCAAAGGAGTTGCTAAGCTAAACATTTAATTTTGTGACTAGGGTTACTTGCAAGGGGGTTTCTGAAGTCATCACACAATCCGTGTTTTCTGATGTTCTATCGTACTAGAACGTTACTTGGTCGGTCTTCATGCATGCAGGCTCCTTCGTCTCCATGAGTACGACATTCAGATATCTCCGCGTTATTAATCATCAAATTCTAGGGTCTTGTGCTTGTAGTTGAAGCAGATTCAAGTCATCGGGCACCTCTTCTCCCGAAATTCGAGGGTCCTTCCTTTCTAGTGGCTATATGCTAGCACAGATCTATCCGTCAAGGGCAGATAACAATGTACCCACGACTCCCGAATCGCCTTCTGCTTTCTATTACCGCCAATGAAGCGCTACACATGTCACTCCGGCATCCTTATACCTATAGCCCGAGCCTCAGGAGGCGCACCATAAATCTCTCTTGGTCCTCTTGGTTACGGTCAAGGGTGCACGCAAACATATCTCGATCTGTCTCATGACTACAGTCAACGTA
>RZIO01000001.1:1727993-1789634 GCA_004338095.1 Gloeostereum incarnatum | reverse complement strand
CATTGCGATATGATGGTAGGAACTCTGTCTTTACGGAGAAGCGTACTCAGTCTTCCTGCGAAACGGAGATTGCCTCGGTTGCATACAGCGAAGCATGTGGCGTTCAATGACACCACGATGCTCCTTGATACATCCTCCGTCCTTGGGGGAGGTGGAGGCTTCGATTACCATTCAAGACACATTGATTCTACCTTGCTTCTACGCCACTTTTACTCCCTTGTAGATGCCGCCAGAGTAGCAGGTGAATGAGACGGACTCTGGTCTTTTAGAGGGTGTTTGATTTTTCTTTTTGGGGCTCTTTCGCTGTCCTTCCTTTTTTGCCATTTTCCTCTTGGCGAGCGCCATGGCACGGGACGAATTTTCATGCGGTGACAATACAATGCCCTTGGTTGTCATTGGGCGCGTCAAACAATTGATGTTCTTGTCACGACTATCATTCACAACTTCTTACGGCACGAGTCAAGAGGACATATGATTAGACCAGCGATGATGGTTGGCTTGCGGCTTGCACTCCAGACTTCTCTGCTGCCTCCTGAACCTTCGTTGGGGAAGACTGTTCCAGCAGTTACTCACAGGCATATGTTGGGTTCCTCCTCTCAATGCGCCGAGCGCCTTGTATCGCGTGGCTTCTGCCGAAATATCGACTTCCTTTCTTCTTTGACTGTGTCGTTACTTCCCTATCTCCAATGCATTGAATTATTGGTCTCATTTCTCCTTCAATGTCAAGAAACCTAGCGGATGTTGACGCCTCGTGCATCACTTCCTGCACTTCTTATATGCTCATCCATAATCTCTTGAACGACTTAGTACACCCTCATCTTCACGGGTCTTCACGGGCGCTAAGCTGCCACTGTTGCTGCGGCAATGAACTACAGTGTTATTTCTATCCCGTCCGCCAGCTCATCCGAAAACCTCCAGGCGCTGGCCGAAGTCAGCCATTTCGGCTCTACAGACATGGGAATCCCCGGTCAAGGACCATGGACATACCGCATACTCCAAGAACCAACCCTCACCACTGAGTTAGCGAGGATGTCGAACGCCAGATCGTCTGGGTTGTTCGACAGCGTGAGCTTCCAGCCTTGTCCTCCATCCATTTCCACCAATCAGGATCGTTTGGTCTCTCAAGAGTGGGATCTTCCGGGAGGGCGGTGGCAGTTCGGTGGGGTCTTTGATGGTGCGGCGCTTGAGTTTCTTCTCAGTATGTCATCCTCATAATTATATCTGATCAGGTCATTTGAACGACCGTACTGTTGTCTACGCTGTACAAATACTTCCCGGCCTTATCCGACGGGCTCTCGAGTCTTATCTTAATAGCGGCACTTTGTTTCTTGCGGAACGGCTGTCAAATATTCTACGAGAATGCATCGTACAAGTGGACGATATGCTCTGCCAACATCTACTCGATTTTTTTCCTCGGGACCTTCAGCGCCTCAGTCATATGTCAGACACCCAGGTAAATGCGATATTGGGGGACCCGGTGACGGGGGTGGAGAGCACGACTGCGGCTCTTAGATGCCTTGGAGGTACGACCGTCCTTGTAAGCTTAATGGATCCACCGAAAAAAAAACGTGTGGGTTGCCAATCTCGGAGGTACATACACCATCTTGTTCTCTTATTACACTAAGTCGTCTTCAGATTGTCTTGCAGGTACGAGGCGATTGTTTCTTCCCCTTGAGTGGGAAAAACAATTTTCATCGCATTTATCAGTGCTGGGTCGAAAGGTTCATGGCCGTTGGACCAGCTCAATCGTCAACACCACCACCCATTCCATTGTCTTAAATGGCACTGAAGCGCAAAAAATCATTGCAGAACACCCGGGAGAAACGTCATGTCATCGAAGAAAATCGTTGTCGTTGGTTTCCTGGAACCCACTCGAGGTGCGTCATCCAAATCCGAGTTAAATAAAAGCACAGGACACTCCTGATGGAAGTCGACATGCAGCACTTGGAGACATGTGGTTGAAGATCCCTTCGCTCTATACGGATCGCGTCTTTGCTAACGTCCAGCAAGACTTCATCTCTTCTGAGCGTCTTCGACATTATTCCAGACGAGTTCTGAGTCCGCCATATGTTTCTAAAATACCTGATGTGTACCATTACGAGCTATCGGGTGCGCCAGGGTTTCTGATATTGTCAACGGATGGTTTAGCGGGGAGCGATGTGTATGTGTCAGTGGGAATGCAGCAGATGGCAGATCGGTGGGTTTCCGTCGTGGGCACGCATTAGAAAGGAGCAGAGGTCAGGCTAATACAGCACTATGTCTTCTGCGTGACGCAATCGGTGGTCGAGACATACATAAAGCCTCGCGTAATATGACAGTAGAGATGGAAGAGAAATGGATGGACGATGTTACAATAGTCATTCAAAGGTTTTGCTGACCTTTAAAAAAAATACTGCATTCAAACGCAGGTTTCATTAATATCATCTGGATATTATACTGATCTATCTGATTCTAGCGCGCAGTCTCCGTCGGCGTCTCAGTTCAAGGCCACAAATAAGCATAGTATACCTACAGTCAATACTCAGTGTAATACGAGTTTACATGAGTGAACGACTGTCTTCACGAATCGTAAAGTCGAGTCGGGTTAACGAGCCTAGTAATACGAAAGGGACAAGCATTCCTTGAACTACTTGCCCCGATCCCTGCCAAGCAGATGGTCCCCTCCTAGCGAACGACTATCTTCACATTATGATATAGAGGATGCCACTAGGTCCCTTCATCAATTTGACTCTCCTCGGGTGGTCGGACCCGCGGTCACCCTGTATTGCTCTGTTGAACGAGAGTTCGGTCACCAGGAAACAATCAGTCCAAGGGGTAATACTATGGGTGCTCATATGCGTAGAGAGGTTTTACCTCGTCAAACCTGTCGCTAACGGAAGATCAGACTATTAATATTATCGAATCACAACACGGATCGACTGGTTTCTAGAAACTGCTCGCTGACGATGGTATTAGATGGCAAGACTGACATCCCAGGATCTCCATCTATCGAAAGTCTCGAGTAATCTCCAAAGTGTATGATTGCGGGCGTGAGGCGCGATATATTGATCGAACGTGGACTGATGGATAGAGTCGGATCCGGACTCGTTTGAGACCTCAAGAATCAAAGCTGTCCCGTAAATACTGGACTCGATGTGCGTACGTAGTCCAAAGAGTGTTATCGCATTTGGACTCGTTATGTGACTTGGCTAGTGCTGCTTTGGATCGAGAGGCCTTGACTAATGAGTAGTAATGACTCCCGAAAATGAACTGCTGAGTCCAATTTTTGGTGGGTGACCCCACATAATTCAACCTTCTACACTTACCAGCGTATATGATGCAGTGGCCTTGATGTTATATAATCAAAACTACGACTAGGTACAACAACTTCAGGTGAGCTAAAGCGCAGCTAGGAAATCCGCCGGATGGATCAGTGACAATAAAGTGGACGAACGATGATAATCGATCAGTGTATGCATATGTGTCTGTTGTGTGAGTGTGAATGCGTCTACTGTACAGTGCGGGGTATTGAAAATAAACAAGAATGTTTTGTGTGCAGATGCAAAAAAAAATGAATATCAATAGTCATCAAGGTCAACCATTCCCATCCCGAACCCGTACGTGTCCTGCACGTCACAAGGAGGTGCTAAGTCTCTGTCTTCAAAATCAGCAGTAGCATCTCGCATCTGCTGCTCCTGTACTTGCTGAATGGTTCGCCTCTTGACGCGCGCAAGGACGAAATCGAGCTGAGAGAAGTTGGCGTCGTTTTCTGCGAATTTGCGGTGTTTTCTTCCTTTCACATGCTGGTGGCGGCCATTCAGAAGGTGCACAATTAATGCAGCGAACGAGGGTTACTTACATCCTTAAAGTCGTCGAATCGTACGCGACAACTTTCACAGTATCCGGGCTTGCTCCCTTCTTCCCTCTTGGGAAGCCTCAGAGAATTCGTACTGCGACTTTTCTTCAGGGCGCGCTTCTCCGGAATTACAGAGGGAGGTCCCATGTTACCAATGGCAGGCTTCCCCTTCGAGGACGTGGTAACGGAGGAGTATCTGCGGAATGTTGTGACTTCTCGCTGGGCAGGTGGTCGCATAGATGGAAGAGAAGACACCGTGCCAAACGAGTGTCCGGTGGTGGAAGTGGTGCCGGTGGTAGAGGTGATGCCAACGCTATTTCCTGACGCTGCCATATATCCCCCATTGCCAGAGGCCAGATATCCGGACGCATGAGCCGAGTCAAGATCGCCCGGCACATCGAACTCGTCCTTAGCCCGTAAACTGCTAAGAGATATAGCGCGTCTCAAGTCACCAGTCTGTCGAGCATGACCTTCTTTCACTAACGCCTTCTGTTTCATCTTCTCAGCGTGCGCTTTCTTGCGTAACCTTTTCAATATCTCTGCCCCGTCCTCCTTGTTTGCCTGCTGAGCTTTCTCCCACCGCCGCTTCTCCTTTTCATCGTAGGGGATGAAAGGTCCTCTGGAACGTGGATGACAGTAGAGAACGGGCCACGGCATCTTCTTCTTTTCGGCATCGCGTCCTTTGGGAATGACGTATTCATGGGCGGCCATCGTAGCATACTCTTGGCGAGCATCTTCTAGGAGTAAGAAATAGCTACCCTTATTAAAATATACGAAGTTGTGTCGTTTCTGAGACCGATCGCGTTCACTGGTACCGTGGATCTTCTCATCCTGCAAAAGGCGACGAAGGGGTGGGGGATGGATGGATCTCGAGACAGAGGATTGTGTGATAGGGATTTGAAGGCAGCGGGAAAGAACAATGTCGAGTTTGTCGAAGCTCCAAATCTTGATGTTCCAATGCTTTGCCTTTGATACCGGGTCGTTTCCGAGGGCAACATTCATGGGATCAGGAACGGCGCCAGGACTAAGAGGACTTGAATGATTACACGTATAGACAATCCAAGGGAGACAGAAGTGCTAACCGTGACCTCTTACCCGGGCTTTTTACAGTAGTATCCAAGGAATGTCCAAGTTTAGCAACGTTCTCTTTATTATCCATGTCCGAGGGATCCGGATGGGTTACTGGGACTTCTTCATTTGTTATGAGATGGCTGACGTCTATGGAAAAGAAATCGTCGACCTTCTATATGAGATTTAGAATGCAAGTTGTAGCTGAGTTTGGAATACATAAACTCACCCCGCCTAGTTGAAGGATTCTGGCCTCTAACCTCCTCCTATACGACGTGAGCTCTGGATTATCAGAATGGAAGCAAAAAAGTCCATTTGGGAAAGGATTTGATATATTTCGTCCTCCATTCGGCCTCGCGCGCAGCCTCTTCGTCCTTGTCTCTCAACTTCCTTCTGTCCTTCTTCTGAACCTCCCTGCCTATGGCAGGCATGGTGCTTGCGCGAGCACGCTTTTGAGAGCTCCAGCTATCTTGTGTTGTCATATTATCTGGTGAGCGAGGTCGCTTAATCGTAGCCCTCGTGGTTGCTGTTGTGGACGTTCGAGTCATCGCCGGCATTGTCGTCGTTGTAATTGACATGCTCATGGACGTGGCCGTCATGGGGGAAGGTGATAGCACGGACACAAAACCCTGAGGCCGCGCAGCCAAAGGGAGTCTGCTCGTGGTGGCCATGAGGTGATGGTGGTGGAGAAGGAAGGTGCGCGAGCTGGATGGTGGTGTTTTGGATGGTCGCGTAAATAAATGACAACAACGCGTGACAGACATGTGACTCTTTGTTACAGCTCTGTCACACATGTCCTCCTTGATTGACCAGATTGAACGTCTTACGCGCAACAGCCGGGCCATCAGGGCCGCCGCGTCGGGCGTTGCCCCACATGTTGCAGGCGGTGCATTTACACGGGCAATGCTATCGACAGATCTCGGAGACCTTATTCGCGACATTGATCCTTCAGAACTCGGCCTTTTCCAGCTGCTCGATCAGCCATCTCAGCAGCAACTATCAAGAATCGAATTTACTGGTGCTACTCCTCTCAGAAAACACCCTCAAAACAAGAAATCGAAACAGGACATCGACCCGACAGTTTACGCGAATGCCGCCTTGAGATGTGTGGAAAGATAGTGAGCGCGCCTCTCTATTCAACCTTCGGCTCTCTCTCTCATATGCTTGTACAGTCAGTCGATACGTCCTATGCCTCGAGCTCACTCTGAAGCTATCACACTCTTGGACCAAATCGACAATGTGAAGGATAGTATTCAGGCCCTTTGTCAAACTCTCGAACAAGTCAGTAGCTTTGCATAATTATCACTCGCGTACACCCTATTCAACGTTGACGAAGACTCATTCTGTAGAAGCTCCTCCCATCAAGTCCGTTTGCAAAGAGGAAGAGCGACGCATAGCGAATCTGCAAGCGAAAATAAACCAGCTGAAGAAGCGGGTATGTTCTGCGTTGTCTTATTCCCATGGCATTGACATCAGAATGCCCCACAGAAAGAAACACTGGCTGCGACACGTAGACAGAAGGAAGGGACAGGACAAGTCCGCCCGCCTGAGCCGAAGACTCCAATTTCCAAGCCTTCAGTGGAGGAACAGCAGTTCTGGAACACCCCCGCCGCTAATGCGCGAGACTTTCATTTCGAGAACGCTTCTATGTTGATGAACGAAGTCGTCGACGTGGGGGATGTTTCTACGTACTCAAGCACGGATAGTCCCTCGCACGAGATCACTATGATTCAAGCACCTCAGCCTCTACTTGGATTAGCGAACGAGGAGGAGATTGAAGAACACACTGTGCTCCTTCCACGATCGCCGTCACCGCCACCAGAAGAAGAGGGTCCTTCTACTCCAACACCTTTCGCCCCTCCCGGTACCGCACCAGGCCCAGAGACTCCCGCTGCCCACCGTGCCAAGGTGAAGATCAACTCGGAAGTGGAACGGATTGTAGTAAGCACCCTCGTGTATGCTTCGTCCCCAGGCTCACATTCAAGACACAGGCGAAGATGTGGATCACTATCGGCGATATCGTCATGCCAGGAAACACATTTGATGCCTCAACTACGAACAAGCCTCCAAAGGCAAAGGAGACGTTGGCCCATCTTAAATCACTTGCCTGCCTTACTCCGACACCACAATCTCCGAGCTATTCGAGCTCCCATTCAACAGCAGCTGGCCCAGCACCACCGACGCCTCATCAGATTCTGACCGCACACTTATTGGTAACGTTATTGGAGTCGCCTCGATTTGCAATGCCCTTGAACCAGATCAAAGCATCCCTAGAGGATAAGGCTGGGGGATCAATAGTTGGAGGGCAGGGGACGACACGTGTGGTGTACGGGTGCGTGGCAAAACGACTCGTCAAAATTGACCGAGGTGGAGGAGAACAGATAGTCAGGTTTGATGTATGATAGAGTCAATATATATCTACTATAATACTTACAGCGAAATGTCAATGAGCGTACAGACCCACGCATACGTTTAACCAGCCGTCTGCACCAGCCATGCAAGCTCCCAGCCACGCGATTTCGGAATCTAAAGGAGCAACGACACCTTGGATGAGGGCATAGGCGAGTTCAGGTGTATGAGGCCGTTGAGGATGTGGGTTCGCCCGAGACGGTGGGGGCGCTGGTGGACGCTCAGGGAAAAGAAGGGGAACGTGTGCGGTTAAATAGTCGGCAAGCGTCTGCGGGGGTACCGTCCTTGTGCAGTGGAGGGACGAGGTCTTGAATCGTGGGGCCGTCGGGAAGATAGAGTCTTACTGGAACACTTCGCACATTGTATGCACCCTCGCGGTCGATGGGACCAATAGGGTCTGCAGATGGGGGCCGTGTGTGGAGGGAGGAGGCAGAAGAAGGTGGAAGACCTGGAGAGGCAGATCGCGCAGCTGCAGCTGCAGCTGCAGAGGTCGTAGGTGTGATCTTTGAAGCAACTCGCCAGTAATCATCGAAATTGTCTGAAATAGAAGAAAAGGATGTGAGAGATAGATTAGAGATAGGATCTACGCGTACGAGACATACGTTCTTTGATGCCGTCCCAGATACCATCTTGCTCTTGCTTTCGAAGGCCCGTCATGCGGCGGGTGTTTCCCCATCTCATAAAATCAGCTTCCTTGAGCTGGCCCATAAACGCTTGTTTGCAAGCTTCTTGACTTGGTGAAAGAAGAAGTTTGTCCGTGGGAGGAGAAGCGAGATGAAGGATGAGACGCAGGGGGCCGGCGACATGGCGAGAAGAGGATGGCTTGAGTGAAGATGATATGGTGTAATTATCATAGATGAGGCCAATAGACCAATGCCTGCAGATGAATGAGTGAGAGTATGAGAGAGAGAAAAGATGAATACGGACCATTTGAGGAGAGTACCAGTGTCTGTTTCGAACCACCAATCCTCATCCTTTAGATCTTTGGCGGCGGTTGGATCAAAGACAAGGTCGGTGAAGAAGGTACGAATGTGGGGCATAAGAAGGGGGAGATATGAAACTCTAGGAGCTTGCAAGTAATAGCAATCGAGACCTCTATCAGAATTTGCGGGCAATTCCTTTGAATCTACGCGAACTTGTATGGGAACTGTGCCATCCCAAGTCAATCTCCTGAAAAGAGTGGTATGATAATCTGGGGCTGGATGGCGAGTGGTGCCGTATGTAGACATGGTGTTGGTGGTGGTATAAGGGTGAGGCGCAACTTTACTTCATACGGCGATGTGGGAACCACTCCCTTTCATCGTCTATGGGTACGCTGTTCACCCACTGACCCCCTCAAGGAGAGACACACGATATTCTAGTCGCACTTCTACCAGAGATAGGCTATCCGTAGTCACTGAGGCTTCAGCAGACGATCACAATAAAGATATCGTATCGCTCGAGGTTGGCGATGAAGTTTACGCGTTTGAAAAGTACGTTCCAAAGGGAAAGGAAGTAGACGGTATCTGGTACAGAGGGTGCGTCTCTCTCTCTATCATTATCTCATTATTCGCCCTGACCGGTTATAAATTTGTAGCTACGTTGTCTGTACCACTAGGAGACCAAACGTCTCTTGGTCTTCTTCTTCCGATCCTCCAAAGTCTGAGGAGCCACAACAAGTCTTCATTGGAATCTTCCCTGCCTCTCATATTCACGTCAGAGATGAGCTGTCTGACGCGGAGGGTAATTTACCACTCAACAATGCCAATGGCCTTGCTTCATCCTGGAATACTAGAACTCCAATGGACACTCTCAAAGAAGAGGAAGACGAGATGGACAAGTATAGCATTCACACTACAACAACACGGAAGTCTTTTAGGCTCGGTCCTCCTCCAGACCAGGCTAGCGTCTCCAGGGGAGGGCTCCCTGTCTATTCTACCAGCATCCGCTCTTCATCGCCCGCAGAGTCCGGGATAATGAAGCCCCTCCCTCCTCGTCCCTCTCTTAAATCAGGAGACGACACAGCGTCTGGTCAAGTACAACCAATCATTGACGAGATAGCTTCTGCACTTCGCGAATGGCATTCTCTCATGTTCCAGTATCTTGCCAGAAGGGATTACAAGCTCTTCCATGTTGTTCGAGAACACATAGAAGCTCTTCATCTCGGACGAAGACAGCTTCTGGCTCAGACCCTTAGTGCAGAAGAGACTGTCAATATGAGACGCGACTGCGTTAACAGACTCGTCAGTGGAAATCTCGTTCAGGGCCTTGATATCATCGTAAGACATCCTTCCTGGGGAGGTCTTGTTACCGTGAATGTGGATGGAGACATAGACCCCAGGAGCTGGGTCAGCGCAGTGCGGATGTACGCGATGCAGGCGTCTATGGCCTACCTACATGCACCCTTGGATGACCGGTCCTCTCGGGGCTTGTTCCCTATCAACGGAAGTAACGACCACATGACTATGTCAGGTCCCCTTCCCACTCCCGCCCATTCTGCCTTCCCAGATCTACCCCCTCCTCAACGCCCCTCTCCCCCTCGCTTCACTCTTACTGCACCCTATCAGAGGCCGACTACTGCAAAGTTCTTCCATGTCTTCCTCGATCTACGTGCCTTTGTCGCGTCTCCTTGTTCTCCCGGGGAAACTGCCGAGCTCTTCTTCTCGCTGTACAAGAAGCAGGGCACCCAGTTTGTAACTGAAGACTTCTGCGCCATTCTGAACCACAACGGGGTGCTCGCACGTAATCCGGCCAGCCGTATCCGCACTCTTTTCACCGATCTCGCCATCTCAGACGTACAAGATCCAGTTTACCTTGTCTGTCGCATCGTCCGCAATGGAGCTCTCAAGATCGGCACCAGTATATCATCCGGCGTGCCTGCCAGCGAGGGTAGACGTGGGTCGGAGGCTTCTTCGCGGGCGGATGCTGGCACTCCTGGTAGTTGGGTAGATGTCAGTGTCAGCACAAACGGACGAGGAACACCTGCAGGAAACGATCCTGTGCAGTTTCGACGGCCCTTCGGATGTGCTGTCCTAGAGCTAACGCAATTGAGCTCCATGGCTGCGGACAAGAGTGATTCTACTCCTCTGAGAGAACATACCATGCCGATTTACATCCCTACAAACGAGATGTCATTCTCGATGATCCATCAGAACATCATCAACAACTATACGAGGGAATTTGAGAAATCGACGAGGTTCATATTTTTGTTGGTACTGCTGTGCTATTTTACTAAACGTTTCATAGGGCCGACATGCTAGCGGTATCTATCAAGGTCTTCCGCGGAGAAGCGCAGACAATTGTCCGGGAGAATACATCACTTCTACAGGACACCCCTCATACTCTCCGTCTAGGCTTCCCTGATGTCGTCTTCCCCGGAGACATTCGCAATGAGCTCTACATCAAGCTGTGGAGTGGAGATTTTGGCTCAGCTCATAATGGCGGTGGAAGACTCAGTGTGACCAACTTTGCGCGAGGACAGATGGGGTCCGCGCCTAACAACGTCCAGGTTACAGTCGAGGTAAAGGATATGGACGGTAAAACAGTGCATTCGATGATATCTCAAGGGAGTGGAGAGCCGCCAATGGCTCAATTTCATTCCATGGTCTTCCAGCGCTGTAACGAGCCCACCTACGGAGAACTTCTTAAAGTGCACCTTCCCTTACAAGACGGCATCCCTCCTTGGCACCTCTTTTTCACTTTCCGCCATCGATCTGGCCGTGAGCGCTCCAACGGAAAGGGGGGTGATGCAGCAGATAAACCGTTCGCTTTCGCTTTTCTTCCCTTGTTTCCTGACAAGCGCGCGTTTGTAGAGGATGGAAGTCATACGCTCATCATGTTCCGGGCAGACAAGCTTGGAATGATTTCTCCCGAGCTCTACCTCAGCAGTCCTTCTTGGCTGGCGCCTGGGCAGAGATCAGAACAGGTCGGCGTTCACCCAGACATGCAGAGGCTTGCCCCACCTCTACGAGACACGCTGACTATACGCTCTTCATTGTGTTCGACGAAGTTCACGCACAATTCAGTCCTTCTCAGTCTTCTGAACTGGGAAAAAATTGCCGATCGCGAACTGCTTTCTACTATCCTGACCAAATTTACTTTCGTCGGTGAAGGTGAAATTGTAAAGTTCCTTCGCGACATCTTTGACTCGCTCTTTGGTATCCTTGTCTCCCACAACAACCCTGCGGGTGAGATGGATCATCTCGTCTTCAATGCCCTCGTCACTGTCCTCGGAATTGTCCAAGACCGTCGGTTCAGCAATTTCCAGCCTGTCCTGGACGTCTACATTGACGATCACTTCAATTGTGCTCCGGCTTCCTCGCATATCATGCATTCTATGAATCGGTTGCTGGCGAGCCCGACGGCTAACGAGACCGCCTCTTCGCTCCGTGCTGCCCTGAAAGTCTGGCATTATATCATCAAATTCATCACCCGCTCTCGTGAATTACAGCGGGCCCGAGAGATTGGAATGGGTAGCGGTGCTACAGCAGAGCATCTAGAGTCTACATTCAAAAAGGAGCTGCGTTCTCACCTCGCAGAAGTCACTCGCATGATGTCCACAACCTCCCCTCCTTCCATCATTGGCACGCAGACAATCGCCCTCCAGCATTTCACATCCATCTTACCTGAGCTAGCAAAGATCTACTCTACCGTCGACCTTGTGTCTATTGTCACCATATTTGCGACGAATTCTGTCGCCGTGGGGAAAGGCAAAATCGTCATATGGAAGCTCATCATGTACTTGCAGATTGTCAAGGGCTTCCTGTTCGACAATCCGCAGTCCAGGCCACTCCTTGTCGAAGCCGTGATGCAGTGGATCAAACCACATTTTGGTCGATACGACGAGTATTCTCACGTACAGTCCACTGACTCCGAAGTCGTGCGTGATGCTGCGAGAGTGACCTGGCTCGAAAGCATCCGTCTCTGTGTCACAATTATCGCTGTTATGCTCGACAGGCTGCAGCAAAAACTTGTAGATCCTGATATTGTCGCTGACAAGCGTACACTGCGCCAAGAGCAAGACAATGTAGAGCTCCTGCTCTCTCTGATCCCGAGGTCTGTGCTCACTCACGATCTTCCTGTCTATGCTTTTCGTTGATGTTTAGTCTCTGTAGACTTCTGGACTCCTATCGCGAGTATCAGAATCCAGCTTCCCTGAAAGCCATGGATCGGATGCGGTCTTCATCGTCTACAATAAAGTCTCCAGTGCCAGTGACATTCCCCGAGTCTTATCCGTTCTCTCTCCTTGCAAACCTACCAGAGATTCCTCGGTCCGGTGTACCGGGAGCTGTTCCTCATCGTGAGGCTCAGCAACTATTTATTCCAGGACTGGGAGAAACGGCAATAGTGTTCTTAGTTCTCGTACTTTCCTCGCCGTCAAAGCATGTGCTGAACTTCCTGGAATCCAGTCTAGATATCGAGGGCAGGGAGAGATTTGTCAATCTCCTTTCCCAGTTCTTCAAAGTTGCTGTATCCATTCTTGACAACGACGCGTTCCCCAAGAATTGGCTCAACGTCAACATCTTGGCTCATAAAGTCTTAATCAAGATGATGGACCCTATCGCCACCTGTTAGAGAAAGAATTCATTCCTCCTCAGGATTCTGATGTCCAGTTTGATGCACAATTGTGGAGGGAAGCGTTCTACATGCTTCTGAAGCTCCTGTCCTCCGAGCAGTTGGTCATCGAAGAATTTAGTCCCCAGGTATGGTGTTCTAGTTTTGAAATGTTAAGAGATCCCGCTGAGTGTATCATAGAAACGACGATCTGTCTGGCGTTTGGCAGGAGATGTGAGAGGGGAAGGATCCGCAATTATGTTATCTCTTTGGCAAGCCCTTGGGTGGGCCGAACATCCGACAATGAATGGAGAGCCAACGACTCGCTATGGGGTAAGCGTCATGCATGTGTCATAATTTCTTTTTTTACTTGTTTCAACAGGGATATCAGGTCTACCTAAATTCTCTCGTCGGACAAATCGTCCACTTGTGTCTCAGCCATCACGAACAACTCCGGAGCAATGCCGTCCAAATCCTCTACAGTATCATCGTCTCAGATTACCACGAGTCAGGCCACTTCGACGAAATAGAGCATGAACTCGTCACCCGTTTGGATACCTTATTCATGTCAGACAGCAAAGGAGACGACATCTCCGGAGCTTTTTTCGTCGGCCAACTCCGTCATGTTCGAGTCCACAGACGTTGATGAGCAGCTGCGTGAGCGAGTTTCCAGCTTCTTGGACTCTGTTGAGCAGTTCCTGGAGCTCCTCCGAAGTGTACGCGCTCTTCCGGATGGGGAAGAATTTGCCGATGAACGTGTGATCGCCACGGTAGGCGTCGTTGTCCATTTTGGGGCTCACAAAGTTGATCACATTATAGCTTCGACTGATGAATTTCATTCGAAGGATCGGGCGAGACGAGATCTACATAAAATATGTCCATCAACTTGTCAATGTGAGAATTTCAAATCCGCCACCGTCATTGTTCTAAAAGGTCACGTCCCAGATGCATCTGCAATCCCAGAACTACGTCGAGGCTGCGTTAACACTCAAGTTACACTCTGATCTCCACCAATGGGATCTTAATTCTTTTGTGGGTCCGATGGAAGATCTTGGACTGCCCCAACAGTCTCAATTTCACCGGAAAGAGACGTTATGTCTATTGATCCTTGATTATCTCGGTATGGGCCTAATTTCCGTGTGTGAAAAACTGCTTATGATCTTGCAGGAAAAGGAAAGGCATGGGAGAGTGCCATTGATATCTGCAAAGAATTAGCGTACCAACATTCAGAAGTCACATTCAATTAGTATGTATCGGGATTTCTGTTTTTGTGTGGACCGCGCTAACAACGTTCTCAAGTGGACGGCTCTCCGAAATCCTTCGACATCAGGCCACCCTTCTAGAGCACATAGTAACTGACCAGAGGTACTACTCAGACTACTACTTGGTGACGTTTTATGGTAGTTTCCCTGCGGCTATACGTGACAAGAGATTCATTGTACGTCTTTCTCTGGCAATTTATCTCTGTCTATTAACCAGGGTTTTCAGTTATCGCGGTTACGAATGGGAAAAGTTTGGTGCTTTCTGTGAAAGGATGCTCAACAAGCACCCAGAGGCCCAGCTGTTGAAGACTATTGGAGATCCGCCGGTCGACATTCGATTCGGGAACGACCAGTACATACAATGTGTCGCCGTCACTCCGGAACCAAAACAGATCGCTTCCCATCTTTACAAATCCCGACGTTCCTGTCGCTGTTCGAACTTACTACGAGCACAGGTAAGTTCATACTACCAGGCTAGCATTATTTTACTGCCTTCTGATTTCCCTTTCCCAGTGCCATTAATTTGTTTAGCTCTTCCCGTCAAGTTAAGAAGCCTGCACGCGATGGCACAGAAGAAGTGTGGTTGGACAAGACGTACTACACCACTGAAGAAACGTTCCCGACAGTTCTTCGTCGATCACAAGTCGTGGGATTAGAAGTTTTAGAGATCTCCCCGATTGAACATGCCCTCAACGAAGTGCAGAATGTGACGAAGGAGCTGGCCGCACTTAACCTTCGATACGAAGCTCTGGCGAAGACTTCCCAGCAAGTGTCAACAAACTCGCTGGCAATGAGCTTGAACAGTGCTGTGGATGCACCGGTCAACACGGGTATATCAGCCTTCCGACAGATTTTCTTTAGCCCTGACTATGTTGCTCGGAACCCTGAGCGAACAGAGCTCGTGGAGAAGCTGAGATCAGCTGTCGATGACCAAGTCCGCGTGATAGATAGCTGCTTGAAGCTACATGGCCAGCTCTGTCCTCCAGAGTTCGTGCCATTCCACGACACGCTTGAAAAGTTCTTCCGGAAGAACTTTACCGAAGAGATCCGCCGCTTGGGGATTGCGATACCCTCCGACTCTGTCACCATTGCTCCCTCAATCCGTTCCGGAAATGTCGCATCAGCACCCTCCATCCATCCGTCCACGTACGAAAGTTCGCTCAAACGAAGCATGTCCCTCTCTAGTTCATCCACAGCTCGTCGAGCTCCCTTTGTCATTCCCCCGTTACAACTCGGACGACCGGTCATGACTCCCCCACCTCAGTCGCCGCGGTCACCAACCAGTCCCTCCGCCGCCGCCACAATGGGTCCAGTCCCCACACAGACTCCCCTCCAGCGGCATCTCGCACATCTCGCCAGACACGGGATCAACGGGGTATCCTCCGCACCTGGGGATATGGCTGGAAGCGACTCGCTCTCAGGAGAAGGCTCCCCCCGAGCTTCGTTCGTGAACGTGGGAAACGATATGAATGGCAACAGTGTGCATGGTGTTCCTGCGGCGCATACGTCCGGAGCCTCCGTGGCGATGTCCCAGCTGGGCAGCATGGGCAGTCTGGGCTCATTCGGAGGTTCTATTCGGGGCCGGTTCTCGCGATTTGGAAGCCTGAACTTTGGTCGACGGGGATCGCCTCGGTCGTAACATTTATTCTATTTATCTACCTGAATCTCTCTGTCCGGTATTAGCGGGACCTCGCACTCTTTCCTCTCCTCTATCCTACAACTTACCCTTTGTTATCGTTGTGAAAAGACCGCTCTTCGATTTTCTGTGTTAATTCTTAGTGTAGTAGTACAAGACAAGATTGCTTGTATATCTGTTGTTTTTTTACCTTTTCTGCGAGCCTTGAATATTTGAATTCTAAAGGTCTCAATATACCAAAAACATCCAGTGTAGTATGCGCATAGATTGGAGACGATACTTAGAAGGAATACGGCAGAAAACGGGCGAACGAATATAGAGTGATAGTACAAATAGAAGATGTACGTGTGGTGGGGAAAAATACAAGTCCTCGCAAGTATACAACGAATCCCAAGCATGAAGTGTGATTCAAAATGAAGGATCGTTCACGTAAAGCTGCTGTCTCCGATGAGTGGAGCAGGGACGGAGTGGTTGGGCTGAGAAAATGGAGATCCATACTCGGTCTCTGAAAAGTCAGGAGTACGATAACCTTCGAACGGCTGGAACGAAGCCATATCAGGCATCGAGTATTCCGAACTGGCTTGTTCTGCGGTCATGCTCAGCAGAGGCATGGCCGACCCCATCGAAGCGGCCTCGTACGAAGGCTCCTGAGGACTAAAAAGGAGATTTCCGATGTTGTTGTCGACAGGATATGAGAGCTGGGATGGAAGTAGCTGAGGGGAAGGGTTGCTGGGGAGGGAAACGGTCGAATCGGCAGGAGAGCGGGTGTAAAGCGTCTGTCGTTGTGTGGCCTCAGCAAAAATCACACAGGAAACGGTAGCACTTACATATTTTGAGATGATCTTCTCCAGTGCTTGACCAAGCAAGCCCCATTCGAAAACTTTGAGGTCTTTCTCAATGTTGCGTGGTTTGGGATCAGGGAACTCCATTATCTTTTGGAAAAAGCTCTCAAACCCAGGCTTGTGCTTCGCCACGGTAATGGGGCGGAGACCTTCCAGGTTGCGCCTGATCCTGTTCTTCTCTTCGACCGGGAACTCGTCGCCCGAGAGGCACTCTAAGAGGGAAATGATGTCTACGGAAGTGACGTAGAACGAGTGGGTCTCTTGACGATAAATGCAGGATATGACGCTGCCCATGTCCTGGTAGTCCTCCTGTCGGATAGGCTCACAGTAGACAATGATCCTGCACCCGTCCTGTATTTTACGGAAACGAACAAGACGGCGACCAGCCCGGACCTCGGGCTCAGTCCAGTTGGTGCACATATTTCCGAGAGGAGTACCGATTTCGAGCTTTGGTGTCTGGGGGTGGAGAGTCTCGAGCTCCTTGGAGGATGGAGGATACTTGGTGCGTAAAAGGGAGTTCGTTCTTATGTGCCGCTGGTTTTTTGAGAGTTGGCGTGGTCTGGAGCCTTGGGAAGGGTAGGAGAAGGGAGCTCGCTTGTCGTCATCGCTCGTCTGCGAGTAACGTTTGCATGCAGAGGGAGCTGCTCATTGGCGGATTCGTGCTTGGGCTGTTGTTGTCGCTGATTGTCTGGTGGGAGGGAGGAATCAGATGTTGGGGACGGGCGATGAGAATGGAATAATATAAACCATGGGTCCAGTAGGTGAACTCGCCGAAGACGACAGAGTCCAAATGTGGTCAGATTGGTCAACCGCCTGCACAGAGACGAGAACCTTTTCAGAAGTACTGGGTGGGGCGGTTGCGGCGAGCTGCCATGCACCGTAAGGAATACCAGGGATTTCAGTGACATCGGTAGCAACCGCGGTTGTGCCCAGAAGGAGACGAAGAAAAACGCTATCCAAGGAGGTGTGGTCGAAATGAATGCGAACAGATATGGGAACGCCCCGTTTCGCCCTCGGTAGGAGTATAATCGAGGACATGGATCATGCCTCGTTCAGAGATGACAACAGGATCTGAGAAGGGGGCGTTGGGAATAGAATGTGAAGCCATGGTGGTTGAAGAAAGGAGACATCGAGGCGGGAGGACGCCATTTATATAGGAGCGCTTATGATCGATATAAAAGGAAATAAAGCAAAGAGCCACCGGCAGAAATCGCTAAAGCGTTTGGTAGCCTCGTGTATTTCCTTTTTCGGGTTGGAACAAAAGGGAAAATTGAGGTCTTTTGTGAGGCAAAGATCAGGAGTTGTGGCGCCCAAAAATTGCAAATTCGCCTATCTATAGATCGCCCCTGAACACGGTCAGGTGATATATCATCCCAAAAGGGAATAAAAACTCGGAATTGGTCCGGCGGCAAGGATCCATGGATGCTTTACTTACGATCGTCCCAGCTCGTCTATTCTCCTAAAAAGACTTTCCACCCTGTTTTCCAGTCCTTCCACGTTCGCTTTCACAAGCCCCCTGTTCTCCTCCAAACTCTTTCAACTGTTCCTGCAGCTCCTCTAGCTCTCTCAATCCCTCTTTAGCTTTTTCTCCTCCTCTTCTAATCCCTCTAGCGTGCTCTCAAACTCCCCCGCAGAGCTATGCAGAGTTGACAGCGTACGCAGGCGGGTTAGGATATGAGGGATCTGCGGCAGGGACGGCCCCAGCCGAGATAGTAGGGGAAGAAGTTGCTCCTGAATCTGCGAGGACGGCCCCACAGAACCTTGTGATTGCGATTGCGATGCATGCCGGCGATGATGTGCATGCTGCGCGTTCGATGCACGATCGAGGTCAGACAGTAAAAGTTTGAGCCGGCGAGAAACGGAGTCAATGTGTCGGGGCTGAGTGAGCAATGTCAGCTGGTTATGCAGCTTTGCGATCTGGGGAAGCAGCGGTGGCGGAAGGGGAGAGGACTGTTAGGGCCTCATTAGATCACTGCACTAATCCTGTATCGACTTCACATACCTCGTCCAATGCGGCTGTCGAACTTCCGACTAATTTCTCCAGATCCCCCATTCTCCTATCCATCTCCACTAGTGTGCGGACATCCGTCTTCGGAGGCACTTCAGCCTCCTCCCTCCTCGCCTCCTTCTGCTCGTCTCTCTTATCCTCATCGGCAAGGATGGCACCGACAAGTCTGCCACGGCCTTCCTTGCCCTTCCGGATCTTTTCCAGGCGACCCCTGACATCAACAAGACCACGAATTAACTCGCCCGGGTCGATCTTCTCCTCTCGCTCCTTGTGCAACAACGGATTTGAAGGGTCCGCTAATTCTGCCTCAAGAGATGCCAATTCTGCCTGTAAAGACCTCAGTCTTTGTGATAACGACAGGGGCTTCGATACAGGAGCTGACTCGTCGTCAGAGGACGTAGGAGAGGGGGGGGTATACATAGTGCATCCGGGAACGATCTATTGTAGAACGCCATAAGTCGACAGACCGGCATTACAACTGTCATCTTCACGTACCACGCCTTCGCTCAGCTTTCCGGAACCGCCTGCTTGCCTCGTCTGCGTCCATCAAACTAGACGAGTCCAACCCATCGAGAGTGGGATCCCCGCCTTTGCCCTTGATCTGTGAAGACCGGGCCGGTGGCACGCCTTCATCATCGCTTGCATCGCCTTTCTATGAGCAAGAAAATGGGTAGCATGAGTGGGCAATGATTAATGATAACATTATCTGCGCGTCCCTACGTTGTTCTGAGCAGTCGGGAACACATCGTCTGTTTCGTAGATATCAGGAGCAGTGTCCTAAACATAGACAGATAAATTAACAGGAAGAACAAGATGCTGGAGGCAACAGTTCATAAAACTGACGATATCTGGCAGATTCGCGTACTTGTTCACACTCATCGTGGTTCGTTGAAAGTTTCTGAATCCCATTGGACACGTGTCGCAGTCACTATAACACTATTAGTCATACGTACCCAAATCCTTGTTCTGGGTAAAACTATGCGGTGGATCGTTCCTCGTACACGAGACCTTGACAATTGTAAGCCTTGATTTGAAAACACTGTATATTGACATGAAAGCGATGCTCTTTGGTTGGATTATAACGTTGTCCAGAGCGTCCACTTTGTTCAAGAGACGATTAATTATTCCTATAGAGAGAGATCAAACGCAGTTGCACGGAGGGTGTCCGAAGCAACTGAGATATTTCGTAGCAAAAAAATCTGACGCTGATCACCAACCTTTGTTACTAGTTCGAAAATATTATGCGCCTCATGCGATATTGGTTCCATGGTGCAAGCGATCTACGGAAGCGCATGAATCGCGAATCACGGGAGTGCTCGCCAGAACACGAAGGAGTATGGGAAGGATGTCTCCCATGTAATCCCAATGATAGAATAGAATACTTCGACATTGGAAAATCGCAGGAGACGCTGGGCACATTGTACGACTGACGGAAAGGGGACGCAAACCTAGCGCATGGATAGAGTATTAATGTCTCTTATGACCGCTGCCATTCGGCGGGATCCTTGTAGGGGACCATTCCACAAGAAACGCGTGTCGATGGCAGACCTACTGTATATACATAAAATGCTACCATGTGAGCGGGCCCTCAGGGCCCTGGCCATGTCTATGGCCCAAGTACGCGGAAACCGGACGTGGCACGAGGGTGCTGCCTTGCTCGGCGGGAGTTCCAATAAAGCCCTTTAGTGTCACTTAGCGCCACAGTGAGGCTGAGCGGTCCATTTAATAACTAGAAAGTATGTATGATCTTAACAAGGAGACTTCTGTACAGGAGCATTTAGCAGAAGCCCTGTCCTGGATCTCTTGCATACACACACCTGCTCACGTCTTATCGATTATCACCCGTCGAGACTCGACACCGGCACTGGCAGTGGCACCATCGAGCGCGATCACGTGTATTTACAGATGGCGCGCCGTAAGTAATTTAAATAATAAATACTGCTGGAAACGCAGCAGTGGTGAAACACCAATATAGGTCTCGATATAAATACTGTAAGTACAAGGATATACATATGTGCATAGCTCTTCTCGGCGATGCTGGAAGCAGGCTGGGTACAGAAGGTTAGGACGAAGGAAGGAGAATAAAAGATACATGTCTTCTCCAGAAGGGAATTGGTCTCACTACAATTATGGTTTTCCTTCCTCACTAAGTTCACCTCCTCCTTACTTTGGCTCCTTGTCTTCTCTTCTCTCTTCCTGGTCAGCTTCCGGAGGCTTCTCCACAGCACGGGTTCTTTCGATTTCGATTTCACCTTAGCAGAGCTCGAGTTGGATTCACTCGCACTGGAGTCGCGACGTTTTGCTCGCTCTCGGACCGTGTCGACCGTCGTTCCGGAATACCCTCGTCGGGAAACGACATCCATCAGGGCAGGTTCTGGGGGTGCCGTAACGTCGATCAGCACCGTTAGTCAGCATACTCTCGGCTTCGTCTGCGCCAGAGGACGTTGGCGGAACCTCGGGGGTGCGAGGGCGTTTTGCAGGATAAGTGGCGTCTCAATCGTCAACCTCCTTTCTCTTCCTCTTGGGACCCCAGCCTCCTCCGCTTCGCTTCTTGCTGGAGTAGCAGCCTTAGCTTCTTTCGCGGCGGTCGTACTAGGAGTCGGGGACGTAGCTTCTTCTGTATCTACGGCCCGATCTTTTCTTGCTGCAGGTTTTCGGGACCGAGCAGACGAACGTCTTCCGTCATCGACACTAATGATGGGAGCCGGCAAACCGAAAGAGTAGGGTCGAGTGGGGAAGAGACATCGCTAAGCGGCCGAGAGGATGAGTATATAGAAGGAAGTGAGGGGGTAAAAGCGGGCGGTCGTCGCTTAGGGATCATTTGAACATCAGAATGAGGTCGGAAGGGGAGGAGTTGGTTTGGGCACTGAGGTGAAGCTGATTTAGGTAGTATGATGGGTCCAGAAAACGCCGGAGGTGATTGTATGTGATCTTGGGCTTCTGCGAATTGTAGGGACTATTGTTATTTGGTGATCCGTGGCAATGACACGACCAGTGGGAAGGTCGCTTGAAGTAATAGTCGACATGAAGGGGGCTAGGAAGTCATTCTGAAATGGACGTCAAGGAATAAGAGATGTACATATGCTTCCCTGGAAGTGAGACGCGAGACCGAAATGGTAGGTGGGAGATGGTGATGGTCAAGAAGAAAGCCTTGTGTGGCACTGGGCATTCGACTGCAATCCTCGATCACATGGAACTGTATAAGTATTACATTGATTACATGATACAACATCGGTCCGCTAGCCGCTCGACCGTGACGCCACCTTCGCTCGCTGAGATCTTACATACGCCAATGACTGCCAGGTTCGCTTTTTCCCAGGGGGTCATCATAACTCCTTTCTGCGCCAGCTTCATGCCGATTGTCTATGTCCCCGTCCCCAAACGGCTTCCGCTACTGCCCGTAACTGATCGAGGATCTCACTGCATCTACTGCCCAGACGACGCGATATGAAGGACGGGGTAAGACACCCTCTGGCACTCCGCTCTGGAGGGCCAGTGTTGCCAGTTCGTTTCTGGATTCCATCCGTGCCGGTTCCGAAAATACGGCCCTCTGAGCGATAGACAGGGCCCTTCCGGGTTCGTTTGTGGGCAACATTTCAACGCCAACTCTGAGAACAGAGACAACGGTAAACTCACTTGTCCAATGTGGTGTTTGACTAATAGGTAGCCGACATCTCTCTGAGGATCGAGTACTATTCTTCGTTCTAAAGGCGAGCGCGAGAATTTCTGATAACGCAGCATCTTGAGCCCGTCTTCCTCGGTCAATATACCCATGGGGCCAAACTGTTCACGGCCACCAGATTCTCTGGGTCGGTAGTTTATGCTAAAACAGCGCGCATTCATCAGATTGACGCAACCCATATAATATCAGACACGAACCATTCAAGAAGTCGAGACTTCGCCGTCTTCTGCATTCATCTGTTCCCATCGCCCACATACCTGTGCAAGGAGCACAGTGATCTGACTTTCAAAGACTGGTTTTCCCCAGCGATGCAAGAGATGCCTCAAGCATCTCCAAGGCACGTTCCGCATTTCCAAGTTTGAAAGTTTGCAAGGCCGAGTCCAAAATTTGCCTGGACCGTAGAACAACGTCCGTTTCGTCTGACAAAAGTCCGAGGACGGTCTCAATGAATCGATAGCGCCTTCGTAGTCCCAGTATAGAATGCGTATGCGGCCGATGTTGGAATGAGCCATGACGAACTGTCGCTCGATCTTGGAGTCTTCTGATTCTTCATATGTTGCTTCTAAGATGACGATGGCTTGATCGATTAACTCTATAGAACGATCCAGCAGGCCCAACCGTTCGCAGACCAGACCATACAAATGTAGCGCTGCGGGGTCGCCAGGGTGGATCTCCAATATCTTCCGAGAACGACAAAAGCCTGGTAACACGTCAATTTCCAAGGACAACGGTGACCCCGAAGGACTGCGCTTCAGACGGTTGAAAGCGCTGGTAGAGAACCAGAGATCACCTTCTGGCTGTAGGGACATGAAACGCGGTGTATTGAGGATAATAGAAGACCTACAAATAGTCACCGATAATGAGACGGCATGCTCGAATAGTGCTCTTTGCATCTGAATCGTCTCCATTTGTGGTCGCGACGAGCGCTGCCTATCCATCCCAAAGCATGATCCGGCTCAAGAGTCTGAGCCCTAAAAAGTGCTTCATTGGCTAATTGCGGGTCACCGTGGTGAAGGTACAAGAGGCCTAGCTTCGCCCAAGTCACTGGGTCCTTGAAATGAAACCTCAGCTTTAGGAGAAATGAACAGAGAAAATAGTACTTTAGAGTCTATTTCAAGGCCCGGATATAAGCATGCTGTGCGGTTCTCACGTTGGACGAGAAGCACGCATCACCTAAGGTTACCCAGAGAACTTGTTGTTGTCGGAAACTCTCTTGATAGCCTCAGTGATGTATCGATTGCTTTTTTTTCAATGATGTGCTTCTTGTCGCAGATGTCGCCTTGATCAACCAGTATAGCATGGAGCCAAGATCATGCCAGGCGCTAGGGAAGGCGGGTTGGTTCGAATAGTCGAGGGTCAGCCGGTGGTCATAGGCTGCTATGGCAACCTGTAGAGCATCTCATCATTGATCCTATCAGTGACCGTGGGTCTCAAGAAAGGCATTTCGTGAGTCGTTTACTACTCTCCTGGGGGGAGCACTGCTACACAGCAGATAGCACTCTCTGGACACGAGACTTGTCAGCAAACATTCGGACGGGTGGATAGAGAAAATATGGCATCCGCGACTGTCTTCCAGACAAGTCCCCTGAAACCTGAGCTTTTTTCGAGTATTTTGAGGGATAAATCAATTGCAGTGCATAAGGAATGTTCTGCCCTCTCAACAAACCCGCCAGCAAGCTCTGTGCGGCCCACTTCCAGGTATGTCTGCCCCAATGAAATTTGGACGCCAAACTTCAGAGGATTGCTCGGCTAAAATCGACTCGAAAGCACAGATAGCATCCTGGAAACTGTCCAAGCTGCCTTCGAAACTTCTCCAACGAAATAGTTCGGTAACCAGTCTTCAGGCCGAAGACTGCGGGCAACGCTCCAGCGCCTTCAACGCAGCGGCATGCCGTCCAGCCTTACTATAGGCTTCACCTAGCCTCAGCCAGGAAAGAGAGTCCACAGGATCGGCACGGAGGGCGATCTGCAAATTTTGGATGGCCTGAGGGAAGTTGTGACGGTTCTGACAGGATGTCAGTATTAGGAGCAATGTTCAGATAAAGTAGAAATTGAAGACAGACTAGTTCGACAACACCTATAGCTTTCCATGCCCATCCATGAGTTGGTAAATATTTGCTGGTCGCAGATACGCCGCTCTCCTTCAAACCAGCATCTAAACCACCTTCGCCCTCGATAGTCCGCCTGGCGACGACCTCGACCAAGTCCCATTCACCTTCATCAGCAAACGCTAAAGCAGCCTCTGAGCTGCGTGTGCCTCAACGAGGGTCGAGCTCGAACGCCTTCTGAAAACATTTGGATTGCCCTTGCAGAGTCGACTGGATTGCCACTGGCAGTAGTAAAAACCCTAAGGAGGTGAAGGCGGGAGCGTAGTGGAGTCACAACTTCAATGCCGAGATAAATAACGATAGGCTTCCGTGTAGTTTTCGCCTGCGCAGCCGTCTTTTAGCTGAGGACGGCCTGATAGATAGGCGCCACTTACCACCCATCTCCCAATGGCATTGTCCCCTTCTCCATAGGCATCGCGCCTTGTCCTCAGTCGAGCTTCATCAGATTCATTAGCCGATCAGATACTTCTTGAAGCTCATCTTAAAACATTTCTGGAGACTTCCTTGACGTGACCTGCACCATGCAGACTCTTCCATAGCTCGGAGACCGTCCAAGATTCCAAGGACAACAAGTCCCGGACTTTACAAATAAATCAGCAGCTTCTTCCCATCGTTGAGCGTCGCGCATGATATAAGCACGTCCCGTTAGACAGGCTGGATTGTTGGGTGGAGAGAGAGCATTTCGTCGATCAGAGGGAGAGCACGAGGATGGTGCTTGGGAGGGAACAGGTGAACAAGCGCGGTAGCAATGATCACCTGCAATCCTAATCGGGTGCTAGCGGGAAATCAAAGCTGAGCAGGATGGAACAGAGAGAAGAGACTTACTGAGGTAATCGCCGTGCACGATTGTCTTCACTCGTCGTAGAAGTTCTAAGGCACCTCCGTGACAGACCACCGTGTTGGAATAATCGATCTCCTGGAGATACATATCGGCCAAAAACCTATGAGCCAGAAATGAATTCGGGAGCGACATATAGGCCTCCTGAATATCCGTGAGCTGATCATCTTTGATAATTCGGATGCTCAGCATACCATACCAATACCATATCAAATCCGAGGTCAGCCACGTCCTCCTCTATGTAAATGTCCTCATCATCGGCTTCCTTCCAGGAAGACCACAATACAATAGGTAGCCTTTGAAGAGAGTACTGAGTTGCGACTCTGGGAACAACTCTATAAAATTTCTCAGGGATGCATGGTCATATCCATCTAGGATGGAATTCAGCCTATCGCAGTAGAAAATTTAAAGATGATTCACCTAAAGTCTCCACGTCTTTTCCTTCCAAGAACAGTGTCCACGCTAGCTCGTCAGGTATTTTCAAGAGCACAGCGCCGCTCACGAGCTCCTCCAATTCAGTTGCTACGGTTGACTTATCCCTCGAGTGTACTGGTAGCGAGTTCAAGTACCGTGATTTATGTCTTAAGAGTTTCGACTCAGTCAGACGACGTAAGTCATCTCCAGTGTTTGGGTGGCGAAGAATTTCGTCGTAGTAAATGGGAACCTAAGGCAAACTGTTAAAAAAAGAGCAGATGGCAGGCATATAAAGAGGTGCACCTGGGATTTGCTCAATATTTCTTTTGTAACCTCCTGCTTCAGCTGTTCTGGACTGGAAGCACCTAGACGCATCCTGCGCTTGTCAACCTCCGACTTGATTGCTTCATCTTCTCCAGCTTCAGCTAAGGCAACGATCTCTTGGATAATCGGGAGAGTATTTTGAACAG
Organism: Gloeostereum incarnatum; assembly: GCA_004338095.1. NCBI lineage: Eukaryota > Fungi > Basidiomycota > Agaricomycetes > Agaricales > Cyphellaceae > Gloeostereum > Gloeostereum incarnatum. The sequence continues at coordinate 1,763,530 of RZIO01000001.1, read as the reverse complement.
CGACTTGAACATCGAACGTTGTGGTCGCTGTGGGATTTGTTGGATCGGCTGGAGGCAATGCCGACAAGACCGAATAAAACGGTGAGTCGTGGAGAAGGAGTTGCAAGGCTTCGATCAACTAGGTTAACTGTCAGAGAGTATCCTAGACAAAAAAATGTCTCTACTTCTGGTCTGGATCCCCGGTCGCGCCGTAGTTGAATAAACTTCAAAAGGGTCTCTGCACACTTGACCGTGTCATTGCTATCGGATTTACATTAGACATATGAAGACCAGTGGTCGAGTGCTTACGATTGAGAATATAAATCGATGAGGTCGCGAAGAGCTTGAGGATACTTGTCCCAAGCTTGAGTACGCTCATAATACTGAACGAGTCCCTGACAGGGCGGGTTCGAGAGGTAAGCATTTCATTGCCAACGAAAAGGGCGTTCGCGATAGACCGACCTGTCTAGCAAGCAGTTGTGCAGGATTCAGTTCGATAGCTTTCTTGTACGCCTAAAGGACAGTCTGGTCTGAGAGACGGACGACTGGCAGCCAGATGCAATTTTACCTACTTGCTCGCTTTTCTCCAATTCCGCTAGCTCAAGACATGCGAGCCCTATGAAAACATGCCTAGTGGAATATTATCTCTGACAGAAGAACATAGATTTTTTTCTGCGGCATACGCATGATAGTTGTCTTGGATCGCGCTGCAGCACTTCCTCAGCTGCCTCCTTAGCGCTTGCAAAGTCCCTCTTCCCCAAGAAATCTCGAGTCGCCTTCAGTTTGATCTTGACGAATGACATATTGGAGATACACTTTCATCGAGCCTGGCAGTGAGTCTTACTATTTGGCGGCATCTTGAAAAACAAACTTTGTCAAATCTATACTTAGAGTCTAATAATAGAGTCTATTTCTTAATGCCGGAGTGTAAAAATTTACGTGCATAGACTTCGAGTCAGGCTTCCTACACGATTTCAGGATGCCTCAGATTCGTCACGACTTATCTTTATTTCAAGGACTTTAGAATACTGAGTGGTACTCACTGCGGGGAAAGGATCCTTCCCAGAGCCATCAAATGCTTCTCGCAGATCGCTGAGAAATAGAACTCGTGCTCAGAGTTATGAGGTTGTACCAAATTGTGAGCAATCTCATGAGCCATGTGAAATACCTAACAGGGTGTCAGAGGAGACTTGCGCCATCACATTGGACTCACCACGATATCAAAGCAGAATTGAACTGGCCTCGGGCCACTTCTTCATCGTCTACAGGAGAAGAAGAGTCAGTAGTATGTGCACAGAACAAGGCTACAAGCTTACGCCAAGCTTCAAAGTATCGAAAATTCAAAAATATACTTCCATTCCGGTTGAATGCAATAAGACCACCTTGCAAATCATGGAATATATGGAGGCTCGTCAAAGGAAGATTATAGACTTCTGCTAGCTTCCCCATGATTTGCGCGAGCCGCGAAAGAGGTTCGTGCTTCTTCGTAACAAAACACCTCTCGTTCTGTACCTGGAGGAAATGAATCTAGGATACAACGTTCAGTCATAAAGTTGGATAAATGCCTTGCTACTTACCTTTATCAAGGTACACTTTGACTGCACCCAGCGATCCTTCGTCGGTTGGGTTAGTGCACAACTAGCGTCGGGTCAAGAGGGACTTACCGACTTGCACCAGATCCCCGGCACGTCCCGATATATCGCAATATCCCTCATTGAGTGATTCCTGGACCTGACGCATTTCTTCTCGGTTCCTGAGTAGGTTTCCAGACTCTGGGCGACACGCATTGACGGCCATGTCAATGTTGGACGCTATTGCTCTCGTTAGTGGTATTCACTCCTCTACAATGAAACGAGGAGACAGACAGATATTGCTCCGAGGTGTCGCACCCTGTATCTTGTCAAGCTGTGAAGCGATAGGACGTGGTCCTTCAGCGAGTCCATTGAGAGCATGATCTGAAGTTAAAGGGGGACCGTCCGCATTCCCCCCGAGCTTGCTTCGTAGTTTTTGGAAAGACGACCATTACAGTGGAGGATGGCCTAGCCTTAACAGCGTCCAATACGTCTGGAACAGGAGCTGCTGCCGCAGGCGTAGCAGACAACCTGAGCAGGCTCACGAGACGAGGTCCGAGAAGGTGATTTGGAGATGAGAGTTTCGCGTTCGCCGTCTTTGGCGCGTGTGGCTTGTAACGCCGCTTCTCTTTGCGTCTGCTGTTGTCTCAGAATTCGGTCGACTACAGCAACATTGAGATGAAGAATAAGAGGAAGCCGATGAACTCAGTGCTCACCGTTGTATCCTCGCCGTTTGAGAGACCTTAGGTCCGTGGAAAGAATGGTGCTGAACAGAAGCGCATCGTTGGCTTTTGCGGACTCGAATAGAAGCCGGTTGAGAGAGGTCGCTACCCTATAGCAAAGAGTCAAATTTCAGTGGGAGAACAAGACAACCATGAACATACTCGTAGAGATCTAGCTGGGTATTCCCAGCGATCCAAAGTTCGATGGGTCCGTAGCCAAAGCGTTTGGACACTGCAGTAGCTTCTTGAATCTTTGACTCTCGTATATTACCCCAGTGCAGAGATTTCTGTACTGTCAGCTTTCCGAAAGTTCTAACTATGAAATTTCCTTCGGTAGTCAACCAATTGTATGAGAAGCGCGTTTTTTTGCATGAGTATGTTCGTGCAGGAACAAAGGCAACCGCTCCAGAATCAACACACGGAGGTCTGCGGCACCTTTATAATTCTTGATCTCGGCAGATGTCTGGTAATCTTGTTTCAGCAGAGAGCTGAGACGTCGGGAGCCCAGCGTCAAATAGAATCCTATAGCATCATAAATGTCTAGTTCTATTAAAGAATTCAAGGGATGACGTACCCTCAAGAATGTCCTCCTGTGGTGCACAAAAGAGCTTGTCACCAAACAGCTGGTGGGTGTTGGAGTCATCAGCAACTACAATCTCGTCCGCCTTCTTCAGATCATATTGCCATTCCCACTCATCATCGTCAAGGGGATCACCCGAGCCTTTCTCCGATCGGGTGGTCTTCTCAGGCCGCGTTATTTTTCTTTGCAAACCAAGCAGTACAGGAGCACGCTTCATTCGTGTAAGTGTGGCTGATGAGATCAACTTGCTGTTGACCGCTAGATTGCGAAGTTCTTCCAAGAACCTGGATATGTAAAGTTTGATTGGCAACGTCAAGACTACATCATAGAAACATGCCACGCACTCTGTAGGGCCTTCTGTCAAGTCATAGAATTTGTGTGGATCAGCAAGGAGCATCTGGGCGAGCTCTTCAACGCTGGGCTCTCTTTTTGCCCCACAGGCAGTCAAAAAATTGTTAGCCAACGGTCCAAAGTCAATAAAAACGAAGAGCTTCGAATGCAGGTTGCCAGTTGGCCCGGCCATACCGAAGAAACACTGGCTTGGTGCGAGCCATTTCAAGGGTTGCTGAGGGCGATATGCCGCCTTCTCGCCAGTTTGTTGGGGCAGCCCTCTGACAGGTACGATAGCCATGTTTGACAGGTTCTTAAGATCACCCGGCTGGAAGTCTGCATGGTGTCAGAAGGCATCCAAGTGTACATCCCACGCTTGAGTATCATGAATAACTCACTGGCCAACTGTCCCGCAAGTATCCCGAACCATTTGCGTGCTTCGACTTCCTCTTTCGGGGGCGTTTCCTTTAGCACAGCGACGATACGCTTCATGGCTGGACGTGGTTCAACCTTGAGTTTACTCGCCATCTCGGCGGTGATGACTGGCGACGAGATAGACAACCCAAAGCCCGCCCATTCAGGATTGGAATAAACCTACATAAAACATCAGCAACGAGTGGTGAGATAAGAACAAGTAAATAATACACCTCTGTCGGCGTCTCTAATATCGCTTGCCCGTCTTTGAGAGCGGGGACAAATGCTATGTGGGAAAAATTGCGGGGGTCGTATTCTTTATACTTGATATTCATGTTGTCGATGAGATATTTGAGGGCCACCGAACGCAGCTGGGAATTTTGTTGATTAGTTGTATGCTGACAGGAGAAGAAACCACGAACATGAGTATCCGAGCTAGCACAGAGGCTGACGAGCGTTTCGAGTGGAGGGTATCTCAGAAGGCCAAGATCGAATAAAAATTTCGCTGCGGAGGTAGAATGAACAGTCGGGACACATTCTTGGAATAAAACAAAATACAAAAATACCTTCCTCTGACGACGGACGCCACTTACGCACCGCCCCCCAGTCAATAAGCGGTAGACCCATTGGCGGAAAACGTCCAAAGGCTCGTATAATTCTTTAGCCTGATACCTCTTAAGGTGTTTGCTTCCCAAACCATCAGCAGTAGCCCCATCTTCTTTGGAGAAGGCACTTGTCATCTGCAGACGTGTCCACTCTTCGGAGGTCAATGTAGATCGAACGTTGACGAGATACTTTATGAGTTCTGCAATCGTCCATTCGTTCGTTTTGATCATTCTGTCTTGCAGAGTCAGAAATCAGAACCAAAAGGACGTTAAAGCCCCACCGGTTGAACACGACTTGAAGGTCAACATGCTTACGGACTCCTAGGTCTTGGAGAAGCCGTTCGAGAGGCCCTTTGATGATGGCGCCGGAAGCAAAAGTCACTATAGGGAGGTCGCGAAAGACATTGGCGTTAGAGAAGTAAGAGTCATTCGGTTGTTTCAGTCCCCGCCGATGTAGGTATGCAAGTCCGAATGCTAAGAAGCTTCACGATCTCTCCTTTGGTCGGGGTAGAAAGTGTCGGCCATGGTCGAATGAGGGAAGTGAGCACGCGCTCTGCCCAAGGAGCGGAGAGGTTAAGGTCAAACTCGACGTTGGAAGAGCCTGTCTGAGAACATATATGCTGAAGCCATTGTAAGATAGTCAACTCCGTCCACGAGAAAGCCTGCGCTAAAGCATCGGGCGTGAACTCTTTTGAGATGGAGAGGGGCAAGAGATGATCGGGCAAAGGCCCCTCGGGAGGAATCGACGTTCGCGGATTCAGGAAAGTTCGGACACTACTTAAAGGAACATTTTTCTCGTCTGGGGTGCCTGGCGTTCCTGTAGTGAAAACGGCGGCGTTCAGAAGTTCAGCCCTGATGTGCAATAGGCGCGAACTGGTCCCTGTATTGTTCAGCCCTGTCCACCACCTCATACATGCAACCATCTCAGGTTCTGTCAAAGGTCGAGATCGTAGCTCAACCAGGACATCCTCGAAAGTAATATCCTTTATGATATCGCGCTGCCTAAGGGTTCTGACCATGGATTCAGCCTCCTTCATCACCCCGTCAGGGAGAACAGGGAGATGCTTCAGGAATCCTGCAAAAGTAACGTCAGGGACTCGGATGTCGCAAGCATTGCGTACACCGTTGGTAGACATTAGCTGGAGATTTTCTGCTGGGCCACACGAGAAGAAAGCAGCCTCTAATAGCGCAGCCACTTCTTCGGAAGGGGTTGACTTCCGAATGGTGAAAAAGTTTAGAGAGTGTATGGATCGTCGCAGCAACCAGCTCTGTAGCTCAGAACCCACGTCTGACCCAGCGCTTTCCCACAAGATCTGGATACTATTCATTTCGATCTCGTATGTGGCCCGAGCCACAAATCCTCCTACGAAAAGCAGCTCCCGATTCCAGACTAGTTAAAAGGTGAGACTAATGCCCAATAGCACAGCGTGCACGGACTCACTAGCCACATTTCGGTCCCTAATCACAATTCAAATTAAAATGGACCAGGAAATTGAAGAATCTTGTCTTACATGAGATCGATTGACTCGCGTTCAACGGTTGGAATAAATCTTGAGCTCATATGCCCTGCTATCCCTGTGGTTTGACCTGTCGCATGGCCCTGTGCGAGGTGTAAATTCGTATCTGCTAGTCAAGGTACTGAAGAGTTGGACCATACAATGAATATGCGTGCTGCACCGGTTCTATGATCGATAAGGGCTGAGAATTGTACAACAAGGATAACACATACCCGTCCAGATCTGCTCTCAATCCTTGAAACACGCTTCCAGTCGCAAAGGGAAGACTTTCGTCCTCTTGCTTGCTTGCATCGTATGCATCTTTAGATGTCTGGCCGGGACATGAGAACCTCTTACTTGATCCATCGAGCGAGCAAACTCACATAGATTAGTTCATACTTTAGTCTAGTAGGGGGGTTCTTCTTTGTTGAACGATAGAGTTCGTTGGAGATTTTCTTGTCCAGCCGAACATCTAATTCCGCAGAATATATGGAGAGCGAGACACGAGTTTCGTTTACTGCCAACAGATCAGGCTCAGGCTCTGAAATTGGGGGCAAAGGAGGAGGGCTTGGGTCGGGTGTGCTTGGAGAGGAGAAAGAGCCAAATAGAACAGAAAAGAATCCACTATGAGAGGAAGTAGGTTTCACCGGTTTGCGAGTTGAAGTCGGCGGCGGGGGCTTTTCCGATCCCACGGAGTATACCCCTCGCATAACTTCGGCTTTGATGTCCATAGCTACGGAGTTTGATGAGGTTTGGGGACTCGCATAGAAAGTGGAGATACTTACAAGTGGACTTGAGTCCCCGGACATGCATAATGCCTAGACGACTAGAGCGTTGCAAATATTTCGGGATAGTGAGATCTTGGCACAATCCCACTGACTTTGTCAGCTTGACCAAGCGCTTGTCCTCAAAAAATACGGTGACTTCCGACAGATGCGACATAAAGGTGATAGAAGACGCTAAGAAGCGAGCGAAGTCAAAGGCAGGAGGCATAGGAGCAGGCTCTCGGAGAACCATCTCGAAGGACGTCCAGGGGGACTCTTCAGATAATTGACCTCTACGGGCAAACAGCTGAGCAGAGGGTGAGAACGATCCGAAGAGAGCGCAAGCGAGCTGTATACCTGATCTTTCTTGTCCTTCCAGTAGAAGCCCATCCATTGTCCTGCGGAAAGTAAACTCAGTGTAAGTTAAAACTACGATGCTAGCCCTGAATTTACCCCCGGACCTGACAAAGGGTTCTTCGGTAACGGAAAATAGACTGTAGAAACCTAGGAAGAATGAGCGTTTGCGTACTGATGTATGTGCAGCAGATGGAGAATATGACACACCGACACCGAATGCTCCAATCTTCTCTTCATCGGGATTACCCTGAAAACGCGTAGGATTAGATGAACAAATAGAACGGAAGGATTGAGAACCTGCCTCGGCTGTGGTGAAGAATTAATCACGAAATGCGATAAAGAAAGCACGGATGGAAACATACCGATCTTCTTCAGCCTATTCCAGTCTTCGTCGCGGAAAGAGATACCATTATTCCTGAACGTCCATTGGTAAACCTACACTCCACATGTCAAAGGAGGAGCGTCGGCAGTCGCGAAAACCATTACCGGCGTAGTCTTGAGATCGGGCAGCGGAACATCGGGAGCAGAAGACGTCTTATTGGGACTTCTGTTGAAATGAATTTCGACAGCAGTAGACTGAGCATCGTCCGAATTCTGAAGCAATTCGCGAAAGACGGTGAACTCTGCAGAATATCGGGCCAGAACCTTGTCTATTAAGGCTCGTTGGTTGACCTGAGACGGTGGTTCAGCCACAGGTGACCAACGGTAACAGTAAGAACTAAATTACCTCAACTGATTCATCGTATCCGGAATTCCACTAGGAGAAATAACATTAAGATGATAGGATACAGGATGCAAATCAGAGCTCATACAAGTTCCTCTTTTGCTGTCATCTATAGTCTAGTAAAAGGTTGCGGTTAAAGCACTCTGTTACTGACATATCAGCGACCACGTGGGATATTGCCAAAAGAGGGTAAGGTCAAATCTGTGAAAGCCATCGTTGTCACCACCGTCTTGAAAGCTCTGCCGTCGTCGCCGTCGTCGTTGACCACAGCGGGCTGCCGTATTTTTTCCCTCTTATTTGTCGCCTTTGACGTCGTCTAGCACGACGTTCGTGTACTTACTCACGATAACTCGCCTTTCCTTTCATTATGGCCCTTCGTTTTCAATCCAACTACGACTTCACTGATGTTCCCATCCCGACCGCAAGGGTTCCACCCTCCTCTGGCACCACAATACGCAGAGCAAAGACTCTCACCAGGCCGGAGAGAAGCGTTGCTCCAGTTCCACTCATTAATCCACAAACAACCCTCACTACCTCCCCCACCCATTCCTCAGAATCCGACTACAATGGCTCAGACGCCTGGCGCATATTCTCTCGAATAGTCACCTTTTGGGCTCCTGGTTTTATCCTCAGCTCACTAGGCGGTCTCAAGGATAAGCCAACCCAACAGGCTTGGAGAGAAAAGATGGCCCTGTGCTTTCTAATAGCCATCCTTTGCGGATGTGTCGGATTTGCTACAGTTGGCTTTCAGAAAGTTCTCTGCCCAGAGTCTGCTAGTACGGCAGGTCAATTTGTTCGTCTAGGGACGGTTCAAGGCACATTAGGTGTACAGGGTCACCTTTACAACGTGACCTCCGCCCAGTCCCCTACCGGTGTAAACTTTCCCTCGTTATCCCTTAACGGAGGGCAAGACATCACACAGCTGTTTCAACGAAGCCCCTCTTCGTTCGATAAATGTTCAGGCTTGACCTTCCGTATCGCTCAAGACGATCCATGCTCTAGCGCTACACCTTGCACCCTTGGCTCGCTCAGCGACTCTAGCACCCTTTCAAAGCTTGGATTTCAAGACACAGGGTCCTTAGTTGGATACGCTTGGGAGCAAGTTGCAGCACTCGACAACTACTTTGTTCTTGACGGTGCTGTCCTCAATATGTCCACCTACATGTCGCTCCATCCGAACTCCATCCCCGGCGACAATGTTGATACCGCCCTCCGCTCCCTCATGCAAACCAATACCAGTGGTAAAGATGGAACACGTCTTTTTTATAACCGTAACGACCTCAAATCCGCCATCCCATGTCTTAAACAGCGATATTATGCTGGAAACATCGATAAGGTTACGCCCGGCTGCTTTGTATCCCAGCTCTTCTTATACGCTGGATTGTTTGTCATTCTAGGATTGGTTCTTGTACGCTTCATCATGGCGTGTGTTTTCAACTGGTTCTTGTCGGAACGCCTGGCAGGCCCTCCTGACAACCGGTATCTGAGCAGCTCTGCCATCAGCCCAGCCGTCATGCCTGAAGGGGCGAACGTCTCCATTGACAATCGGAATGGAACCGCTCCTTGGGCTGGGCCTGGCGGCGCAGCAAAGAAGCTCAACAAGAATCAAGGCAACAAATCCGCTCGCTCCTTACTCACTTCATCTTCCACCACTCTTACCAACTCCTCTTCGGATAGCTCCGTCTCTCCTGTTATGTCTCTGGCCTCCATTGGCCGAGAGCTATTCGCTGTTTGCCTCGTCACATGTTACTCCGAGGGAGAAGATTCTTTACGGACCACCCTCGACTCTATATCGACGACGACGTACAGCGATAAGAGAAAACTTCTCTTTGTGGTAGCAGATGGAATGATCACGGGTGCAGGAGAGAAGAAAAGCACGCCGGACATCTGTGTCTCTTTATTGGAGGCGGATCCTCGGTTTGGAAACCCCACTCCCATGCTGTACACGGCGGTTGGTTCGGGATCTAAAGTACAAAACAGAGCTATGGTTTATGCTGGGCACTACAGTGAGTAGCGAGTTCCTTCTTCCGCGGCCATGATATAACTGCGGCAAATTCAGCTGTTGCAGGACGCCGTACACCGACTGTAGTCGTCGTCAAATGTGGCACAGAAGCCGAAGCTGCCACCGACAGAAAGCCAGGCAACCGAGGCAAACGTGACAGTCAGCTCATCCTCATGAATTTCTTTTCTCGCGTCACCTACAACGACCGGATGACGCCGCTGGACTTCGAGTTATTCCGGAAGATTCATGTTCTGATGGGTGTGACCCCCGACTTTTTTGAAGTCTGCCTTATGGTATGTTCAGCTCCGTTTTCCCCTCCGTCAGCTTTATTTAGACTACCTTAGGTCGATGCCGACACGAAGGTCTTCCCTGAGTCGCTAGGGCACCTCGTCAACTGTATGCATCACGATCAAATGATCATGGGCTGCTGTGGAGAGACTCGAATAGCCAATAAACGGCAGTCATGGGTCACCGCAATCCAGGTCTTCGAGTACTTCATATCCCATCACCTCGCCAAAGCGTTCGAGTCGGTATTTGGTGGTGTTACCTGTCTTCCGGGGTGTTTCTCGATGTTCCGGCTGAAGGCAAGAAAGTCAACTGGTGAAGATTGGGTACCCCTCATCATCAAGCCAGAGATAGTGAAGGAGTACAGTCAGTCGGAGGTCACGACCTTGCACCAGAAAAACCTCTTGTTGCTGGGAGAGGATCGATTCTTGACCACCATCCTGCTCCGAACGTTTCCCAATCGCAAGATGATGTTCTTGCCGCAGGCGAGGTGCCGGACAGTCGTTCCAGATACATTTTCTATGCTGCTTTCCCAGCGCCGCAGATGGATTAATTCGACGATCCACAACCTCATGGAACTTGTTCTCGTTCGTAATCTTTGTGGTACGTTCTGCTTTAGCATGCAGTTCGTCGTCTTCATGGATCTTCTTGGCACTGTCGTCCTCCCGATCGCCATCTCATTGACGTATATGTTGATCGTGGGCATGGCGTTAAACCCTCCCAAAACCTTCGAGGAAGCCATTCCGGTCATCTTGCTTGTGGCCGTTCTTGGTTTGCCTGCTATCTTGATTCTGATCACTACGCGGAAGGTTGTGTATGCTTTATGGATGTTTGTTTATCTGCTGGCACTGCCAGTCTGGAACTTTGTGCTACCGGTTTATGCCTTTTGGCACTTTGATGACTTTTCATGGGGAGAAACGAGGTATGTTGTTATATTCCATGTTGTTCGTCTCGCGGCTAATTTATTCCCTAGAAAAGTGGAAGGAGAGGTAAAGGGGGAGGGACACGGAGATGGCGGCGGGAAATTCCATGGTGAAGCGGTTCCGATGCGGAGATGGGAGGACTGGGAACGTTCTCGACTTCGCAAGCTGAGGCGTGAGGAACGAAGGAGGAGAGAGTTCGAGAGAGCTCATCCATCCGGGTACATTGCCGGCGATGGCGATCTACTCAGTGCCCGCGCGGAGATTCGGAGTCAATACGACGGCTCCGATACGGTCTCCGTCACGTCCTCGGAAGACGATCACTGGGGCGGTCAGATCGGCGGGTACAATGAGAACAATACGCAGTACCCGCCTCCTCCAATCGGTCTGCTCTTACCCGAGGATGATGCGCTGCAGGGCGCGAAGACCCTGGATGGCGCAGAGTTGGAAGCCATGTTGGAGATGGGTTTCGATGAGCGATCAACAAGTACCAATTCTGGGCCAATCTCTCACCAGTACACGCCGCGGTACCAGCTAACAGACAGCTCGACAAGCCAGCTGGTGAACGCTGGTGACAACGGCTACTCTCCTCTCTCACGATCAACATCTCCTGGACATATACTCCCCCCGCAACCAAATATTATGACGCCGACATCACCGACGACACACATGAGTGGAAGTGCTAATGAGTGGACATCACGGACTGGTCCTGAGCGATATGGGCCTCTGGGTCCCCTAGATCCTTCGACACGATTTTAAGGACTCGAGACGGACGTATTTGCATTCTTTTTTCTTTTGCATATATATACACATATCGCTTTGTTTCCATACCCCATCACTTTTGCTAGCATATCATTCATAGTTTCTGATGTCACATCTCTCTATCTGCCACTTCTTACTACATAGTCGTCGTCGCGCTTTGCATTTCTGTCTCGCTCTATTTTTCAAGTCTTACTGTTGGAACGCTATATTGTTAGTCTAATACCCGACGACGATTCTTCCTGTAGATTAGTTGGGCTGCATGCGGATTATTCTGGCCTCGATGCAGTCTGTGGGCAGGTGCATCATCTGTTATAACTTAAGACCAATGAAATTTAAAGTCAGTGGAAACAAGAAGGGCGAACCAAAGACGTGTGGCGTGCTGATCCCTGCCTGAGCGCTGAGTCATCATTTCCATTTCATTCTCCCCTCCCCCCAAACGATGGCCGAAGTTGCTGCAGCACCAGCGCCGATACAGGTGCCACCAGCAAATGTGGAATCCGCTCCACCATCGGAAATCTCAGAGTCGGTGACTGCGACGGAAACGCTCTACATCCAGAACTTGAATGAGAAGATAAAGATCGACGGTAGGCGCTATATTTTCTCATAATTATTTATTGATTCTGATGAATCCCTCAGTCATGAAGCAATCATTGCGCGGCCTTTTCAAATCGTATGGTGAAGTCCTTGATGTCGTGGCCCACTCCAACCTTCGGATGCGGGGACAGGCTTTCGTATCTTTTGCCTCTCCAGAAATCGCTCAGCAGGCCATGAAGGAGGTAAAAGGGTTCCCCCTGTACTCTAAGCCTATGGTGAGATTTAGCCCTCTACGTGCATGTCTGTCGTGCCGACTTACATTGTCAGCAAATATCTTTTGCACGTACGCGGTCAGACGCGGTAGTGAAAACGGCTGGATGAAAAGCACCTCGAGGAACATAAAAGGAAGAGAACGGAGCATAAGAGTATGCTTTCGCGAAATTTTGCTCTGTTCTCGTCCATCTCTGACCGCTTCCTCCCTTCTATCCGCCTAGAGAATACCCGGTACTCGAACCCACTGAAGCAGAAATTTAAAGCGAAGCGACTGGCTGCTGAAAGTACGAATACTCTCACACACTAGCGGACGTACTCACAATTTCTCACAGTCGACGGTGGAGCTGTGGCCCCTGCACCAAAACGACCAAACGTGCAAATGCCGGACGAGTACCTTCCACCCAACAAGATTCTGTTCTTGCAAAATCTACCAGAGAGTGTTACAAAGGAGCAGCTGGTTGCCTTGTTTACACAGTGCGTATTTTGGCATCTTCTTGTTCCACTCCTTCATAGCCTGTGTCAGATACCCGAATCTGTACGAGGTCCGTCTCATTCCTACCAAGAAGGACATTGCCTTCGTCGAATACATGGACGAGACCAGTTCTACAATCGCCAAGGACGCTCTGCACAATTACAAACTGGACGGAGAGAACAAGATCAAGGTCAGCTCCCTAACTTCGGTATTGCCAGCGATGCTAATAGTACCTGCATAGATCACCTTCGCCAGAAAGTAGGAGTTGTAATGGTTCTATAGGTTCTATCGCTTTGTGTTGTATTTATGTAGCTATACTCTGGTTGTATGTGTTTTTTCGTGGCGGGCGATTCGGATTCGAGAGAAATAAGACGGTACTGTCCCATCACGAGTCATCGGACATCTTTCTCTCTTACCACCATCTACGCTAATTTCTGGCAATTTCACTCTTTCATTGTCCAGAAAAAAGACGCACACTATGAACACTACCATTTACATTCACTCTACAAGACAGGACAAATTAGCGTCTCTCACTCGTTCAGATTTCTGGTTCTCGGACGGAAATATTATCCTCATCACCGGTGCTGCAGCTTTCAAAGTACATCGCGGCCAGCTCGAAAGGCATTCCGAAGTATTCAATGGCCTTTTTCATCTTCCTCAGCCTCAAGATGCTGAGCTCCTTGACGGATGCGCCTGGGCTGAACTGTACGACTCGCCATCAGACATGCTCTACTTCCTCAGTGCACTTTACGACGGCCTGTGAGTCCGATATGTCGATGTTGAAAATTTCATACTTATTCCTACGCCTCTCTAAGATACTTCAAGCTGGAGTCTTGCGCCCAGGAGTTTTCTGTCACCGCCGCCGTTCTACGTTTATCCACCAAGTATTTCGTCGAACACCTTCGCATCCGCTGTCTGCAGAAGCTCGAGACAGATTGGCCGTCGTCCCTGACAGCTTGGGACCTTCGCGAACAGCAAGCAACAGACGATGCAGGACGATACTCTCCTCGTGATTCGTGTGTACATCCTATCCTCCTTATCGAACTCGCCCTCGAACTCGGGCTCGATTCATTTCTACCCTCCGCCTTCTACGACCTCTCTCGATATGGACCCAGTAAGATAACGGCTGGCACTCCTACACACACTAAAACACTCGCCCCGCACTCCTCTGAGGAGCGACCGACCATTCAGATGAAACGCCTTTCCGACGATCTCCTCTGTCGTACGTTACGAGGAAGGGAGTTGGCCCAGCAATACATCGCCAAATACGTTGACGAACAAGTCCAACAACGCGCACCTTCCGCTGAATGTCTCTATCAACATGAAGAAGATCCTAGTCGCCCATGTTACGAATCGTTCTACTTCATCGCCCTCAATGTTCTGCGTTCCGTCGGTGGGATCGCTTGCGGACGAGATGCCGATCCTTTGTTTTCACTTCAGCAGGCGACGGAGATGCTTGGGAGAACAGATTTCACGAATGGACAGACCAGATGCGGACTGAGGCTCTGTCAGCCCTGCAAGGACGAGTTCGCAGCTTCCTGTGCCGCTGGCAGACAAGAAGTGTGGGGACTGCTTCCGGCATGGTTCGGTCTGGATAGATCTCAGGTGTCTACCTTGCCTTAGGTAAACTTTGTAGTATTGCCTTCATTTGAAATTTACACATCGAAGTGACCACATTCTGCACGTATGCACGATAACGTGGCGGTATCGCCACCTCGCTTTCCCACCAGAGCCCGCCCCACCGGCGGACGTACAAGCCTCAGAACTGGCGTCATAAATTAAATCCTAGAAGATGCACTGTGAATCGTTCAAGGATGTCCCTGATTTCGCCCTTATGACCTTTTTCAGAGGAGTTTTTTGATCTCTGACATTCTTGAAGTCTACTTGGAGATTAGTGTTGCTGGGTTGGTGATGAATATAGTGAGCACACATTCGAGGAGTGATGTTCGTGTTGACGATGGGCCGTTATCTCAGAAGCCCACTTTTCTCCAGAGTGAAAATGGGCGACCCCCCCTTCACCTTGAGACTAGCAGGAACTAAGAGAGCTAGGTTGTCGAACCCAACCAAGGCGACCAAGAGAATGCGATGCAGGTAAAATTGCTGCAGAGAGAAGGCACTACACATCGTCTGACCGCGTACGAGCACTAAGATGTCTGTGATCCAACGAAACATTGACCAGGAAGAAACACAAGATTCTTCGGCGGACAAGGGCGACGTGCATTCCCTCAGAGAGCAGGTGGTGACGGCTGTAATTATCTACACGCAGCACATGGCCGGGATGCCGGTAAAAAGAGCAGAAGTAAGGCCAGGGATCTATCAGATCGCGGGGAATGTCGCAGAAGTACAGGGAAGTACGTCTCATACGGGGGGCAGTAGTATCATTGTTGCGAAAGCATGCTACGAGTCGTGAGCATTAACCCATACTCTTCCCGATAGTCCCAACGTCCCACCCCGTCGACAGAACTCTTCCAGGGTATCCGAACTAAGAGTAGCACCCATGGCACCGATGACTTGAACGCTTATCCCCCGTGGTTTGGTCTCGTCGTACGCGACTGTGACTTCCACGAGACCAGACATCGGAGGTCGCTCCGGTGAGGTCATCACTATCCGAGGTCGTCGGATGGCGTCCATATCAGGGGTATCGAAGAGGGTATCGGCGGGACTCGCGTGAGTGGGCAGGAAGACATTCACAGGAATCTTTCGAGGCGTTATGGTTCCTGCTCACTGGGATCAATGATAGTTATATGGAGAAGGAATAAATGAGGACATACCTGTCAGAACGGCCTCCAAATCCGCCTCAGTCGGCTCAACCTTTTCGGGAAGCTCATCGGCATCCATTTTTAGCCCTTCAGTCGTCCATCGGCAGGAAGTCAAGGTTTCGTTAAGCCAGCATTGTTCCCGTACGACCTTGACGATTAGTTAGCAATCAGATAATCTCCATAGATAATCCCGAGTCTCAACACCTCTAGGATACCCCAGACTTCCTTCATACTGTGGACCGGTACCTTCTCAAGGAGGAAGCCAGGTTCTTCCGGGGCGGTAAGATGTAACTGTAACGGTGGATGTGCACCTGTCGGAGACCGCTGAGTAAGGATCGGTCAACAGAGGAAACAAAAGGAAGCAGATGAAGGAGCGTTATTACGTATAATGCAGCGTACCGCTCAGGAGAGACTGGGTTTGAAGGATTGAGCTAACACACGGTAAGCCAAAAGAAATATTGTTTCAAAGCAGGGCGTACCAGAAGATCCACCCAACTTCCTGTCCCAAAGGACATCAGTCCGACAGCATTGATCTGGTCCATACTGCTCAGAGGATTGACAACCAACTCGATGTCCCGCATTCTGGACTGGCTCATAACTATTCCAGGATGATCCCCGCCGTCTGTGAAATCAAGAACCCAGGAGTATTGTCCAGGGGTGGATAACGATTCGGAAAGATCTGTCGTTTGAGGGAAAACGTGCTCGATCTCTGAACCGCTCGGGACTAGCGAAAACACAGGGCGTGTAGTCATTGTAGGCATGGACATAGAGGCAGGGAAGAGATGGAGATCGGTGGATGTGGAAAGACGAAGAGTTGCCAGTGTTGCACCCTTAGGAGAAGCAGAGAGGTAGGAACGGAGATATGTTTCCGGTATGTCGAATGTTTCTGTGGTGATGGGCGAAGGGGCTGGGCAAGTGCGGACGAGGGTAAGATATGCCAAAGGGGAGAGATAGACAAGAAAGGATATTGAAGGCAAGGTAAGGTAAGGAAGGGAAAAAGAATGGGACCGTAGAAGGAAAATGTCGAGAGGAGGCGGGGTTAGAGATAAAGATCTAAGACAAGGAAGGACAGTCAGAAACAGGACGCTTGCGCTATGAACGAACGCACGATGCAACAACCTGCGCCTCTTTTTTGGCAAATTCATGGAGAGTTGCACATAGTTGATCCAAGTCCACGAACCAGCGAAGGCCGCCATCTTCCTTCCGTTCGGCCAGGCGATCAAGCATGACGAGATATTGGAGATGGTTGAGTATGAGTTTCCCGAGGCGAGCGGCTTCGAGTGGGTCTCTTTGGTTAGGGTCTTTTTGTACCTCAGTCGCGAAATCACGCATGGCGTGTGTGAGGAAGTTATCCAACGCGGAAGAACCTTCGGGAGTGGGCGAATTGCTGTCCGCGATTGCGTAGGAGGTTTTTACGCTGGATATAACCAGAAGCGAATGAAGGGGTGCCGATTTGTCAATAGAAAAGTCGACGTCCACGACGAGAACCTTGCCGCCGAAAACCAAGCTAACACGGCCTTCAAGTTCTTCTTTGAATGCTTCCATTCCAGCAGCAGCACCCCAGGACTCAAGCCTTGATATACACCAGGGAACTACAGACTGAGGATCAAGAGGAATGTCTTCTCCATAACTGATACCTGGACGTTTTCGAAGAGCGTCGATAGTTTGACGGACATTCTGATCAGACTGTCTGAGAAAGAATGGATCAGAACAGGAAAGGAAGAGCGATGAGAATAATGACAATATGGAGTGAGTGTGATAGTTGAGAATGCTGTCGGAGTAAGGAGACGAGTTTTGAGTTTGAGAGAGGGACAGAGAGATGAAGATTTAGGGAGGTCGAGAGCTGGTCTGTGGCGTGAATCAGATCCTGGAGAGTGCTGCAAGACGCCTCAGCCGATGATCCAAACAAATGATTAGAATGAGGCCCAGCCAATTCCCGTTCAAAATTCTGAACCGTTGATAGCACCGTCTCTCTCCCGCCGTTCATCGTCGTCCTTGGCACGTTATTACCCGCAGTAAATACGCTGACGTCTGATATTCCTGTTTGGGGCATCACCGCCGACGGTACGATGTGGGCATGAACACTGGTGGATCGATCTCGACTCTATAACTTTCACTATTAACATAGGTCTCGTCACTACTCGTGGTTGCTCAAATTCAGAACGAACTTTCTATTCCTTGATTCCGGTGAAGATATACTAGATACACCAGCCCAAAAACTAATCCCCAAATCAAACAATTGATAGTGAAGTTTCGCCCGCACTTGCTTCATCAGTAGCAATGTTCTTGTTGAGCTTCGTTCTAGAAGGAAGAGAGAGAAGTTCAAAGGTCTGACTATCACAACATAGATTGACGCATACGTTTCCTCTACTAACTTCTCTTCAAGTTTGGTTGTGTCCTTACCAGCGGCTTCAGCCTGAGCAATCTGAAATCCAGTTAACACTTCACAGGTCAAGCCGCGAGAGGAATCCGGCATGCCTTAATGTTCAGGACCTGGACGAAGCCGGTCAGCTTGAGCACCTTATTTTTTGTCTTTCCGACTTGGAGAGCATCAGCTAAAAAGAACACAGGCTTTAGTGTTAAATCGGAAGTCGATAAATCCTTAGCCATACCATCCGCGCCGCTGGCAGCGTCAATAGCAGGGTTGAACTCCTCCATTTCAGCGTCCTCTGCGGCCTCACGCATGGCTGAGATGTTGTCGAGAGCATCAGCAGACACAGTGGCCAAATCTACACCGTCGAAGGGATCTATGAGACGGGTGAGCTTAACAGAGTCTATCCCCTGCGCAGATAAAACATACCGACGAAGACAGCAGCAGCCTCGGCGGCAGCAGTACCACCAACACCGTCGGAGATCTGGAAGTCGGCATAGCTAGATTGGTGAGTCAGA
This sequence comes from Gloeostereum incarnatum, assembly GCA_004338095.1. Classification (NCBI taxonomy): domain Eukaryota; kingdom Fungi; phylum Basidiomycota; class Agaricomycetes; order Agaricales; family Cyphellaceae; genus Gloeostereum; species Gloeostereum incarnatum. Next base: position 1,745,092 of record RZIO01000001.1, on the reverse strand, counting down.
TATGAGTACAGAAGCGGTAACAAAAAGGGGGAATCGACATACTCTTGCAGAGCAAATTCAAACTCCTGGCGACGGACAGGGATGGCGCCGATCAAGCTGGCGAGGAGAGGGAGCGCGAGGGAGAGGAAGGCGAAGCGAACCATTGGTGACGAAAGTTTGAAAAAAAGTAACAAGTGATTTGAAAGAATGAACGATTGCCAAAAAACGACAGGCTGGCTGCGTTGGACGAAGTGACTGCAAGCGTGATTTGAAGGAAAGGTGAAGGGAAAGGAAGTGAGCCGCCGTCAAGACGTGAAAGTTCAGGCTAAAGAATAACCTGTGAGGACACATGTCTTTTATACCATCCACCGTCCAGGAACGCGTTACGCGTGTCAGCTCCCGGAGAATGTGACTTGATTGTAGTTGTCAAAGAAACCCCTACATACGTAGGACGCCGCAATTGAAAATAGGAAATCTCTAGCCGTTGAATACCGTTGAAGTTTGAACGTTTGAACACTTGAGAGTTTTCGAAATACGCAAATTTGGGTAAACGCAGAGTACAGTCTCACAGATTTGGAGGACCAATAGTCGGTAGGATAGGACAGGATAGGACTCGTAGGATTGTCACCAGGTTGAACCTTGAAGCGATCGGCGTTGGCCGTTGCAGCACTTTGCAACCCGCGTGGTGGCTTCCGAATCCAGATATGTATTTCCGACAAATCGAGACTCGCGGCGGCAAGGCGAGCACATGTGTGCCAGGGAAGTACATAGATAATAAAAAAGTGAATACAGACAACATGATCTATGGAGACCAAAACATACTACATATAGGGAAATCAAGTGGGAGGCCACGAAGGAACCTGGGGATCATTCATTCCCCAGACCTCCCAAGCGTTCCTTCGCCAGTCCGAGAGGTGTGCCGCAATGTTATTAAAAACGTTTCCCACAAAAGATATGAAGCCTTCGCGAGGAAGGGTTTCATACAGCAAGGAGGACCAGGGCGGTCGATATCCCGTCGCTTTAGTTAGGTAGAGGTGCAGATCGGGGTTGAATGGGTCATAATAGGTTGTCAAGAATAGTCTCCTCGCTCGTACGGTCGACATCCTACATCATTAGCGTCAGTCTTCCATTGTGTTCGTGTTGAAACAGGCGATCTCTCACCGGTACATGATCAGCGCCAAGATAGCTTGAAAGACTAATAATAGCCAGAAGGTCCAAGAACCCAATCGAGGTAAGATTGAACGACGGTCAACGGTGTTCGCCTTAATGCAGATGATCAGAATCTAGAATAAAATCTTCAAGATAAATCTCACCACAGCCCTGCTCTTCATCGTCCCGGCCCGTAGCGGTCCCAATCTACTACTTAGATCCAGTTCTGCACGATGCAGGCGGGCCCTGTTTTCTCGAGCGGTATTGGATACTTCCACAAGTTCTTTGATTCGTTGCTGATCAAGATCAACAGTGGCCCTACCCTATACTTCAGTGATTATATGGAAGAGGAAGTGGATATTCACACACAATTCCACATCATGCAACCCTTTGGCGAGATCAGACAATCCTTGCCGAACCCGATTGAAGGCCTCTGTTCGGCTGAGGGGTTGTTCAGATTCCTCTGTACCTGAAAACGCTGGCACTGCCATTCCCATGGCATCAACAATACGGACAGTGCTTTTGTTCCTGGGTGTATCATTTTTCGGAGGCTTAGCCAGAGGGGTAGGAACGCATTCTCTGCCAAACTCATCAACCACGCGGACACCAGGGGACTTCCTAGGACTACGAAGGGAAGGGGGTAAGGGTCTGGGAGATGAGTCCGGCGTGCTGGGACGAAGAGGAGGATTGCCGTTGACAGAAGGAAACACATCCGAGATCTCGTTCCCTCTACTAGATTGATTTGGCCTAGAGGATGGATCGGTGACCATACTGCTGTCTTTCGACTCGTCGACCGCCTCCGACGCAGATTGTTCGGACTCGACACCATTGGCGTCGAACCTGACGTTCTTCTTGGCGAATGGAGTCGACATCCATCCTCCAGGAGGAGCAGGTGTTTGAACAGGTAGTGTGGAAACACTAGACAAAGATGCTGCTGGGGTAACAAAGCCGCTATCCTGGGAACTTTCGTCTAGGGAGTGTGATCTCGCCATTGCGGTTTGACGTTCCGGAGCAGGAGTCTGTGCCCATGCCCCTGGAGGTTTAGGGGTCTTCATCGAGGTGAGATTAGGCCCGAAGTGTTGTCGGGTATCATCATCGTCATCTGAAGATGGTGGCCCAGGTAGCTCAGGCAGACCTTTCGGCGGAGACGGTGTCTGGAATTCGACCCTTCCTGTACTGAAAGATGATCTACGGGGCGGCGTCGAGAGAAGGGGGAAGAGAGATGCAGTAGGTTGCTGTGGAGTAGATTCCTCTGAAGGAGACAATGAAGGAGGCGAGAGAGAGCGCGTAACAATGCCCTGAGGACTCGTTTCGTCATGATGTCGAGGGAGTATAGAAGTAGATGTTGTGAGCGATGTCGGCGGAATAATTAGTTCCGGAACATCAATGGGAGTCGTTACAGTAGTCAGAGTCGGTGTACTCTCACCGGGATCGGCATCGCTATCAGTCCCTGTGAACTAGGTTGAGTTAATGATATGAGAGTAGAGAGTTACAACAAACCAGTCACGGTGCCATTTGCCGAAGACCCAGGTACCTGTAAAGTGGATGTTCTCGTGGAGGCAAAAGACGTCGACGGGGTGGAATGCCATTTTGCTCGCTTCGAGGGAGATAAGACCGGGATTAAGCTAGTTCGAGAATATCTAGATCCTGGAGACGGAGAAGGAGACGATGGTACCCGGCGGTGGCCTGGAAAAGAAGCCTCTGGATCAGATTCCCCAGGCTGGGTAGGTGATGCTGTTCCGGGAAACCGTAGGGACGCAGCTAGACTAGAAGACTCCTTAGGAGTGGGAGGGAGGGGTGAACGGGGTCTCGAAGGATAGCTCAGAGGGCGGTAGAAACTCGGCTGCGTCGAGCGCAAGGTTGTATTTTTTCGAGGTAGCGGAGATGTCCCTCTAGCGTCACTCGAACTTGTAGAAAGTGAAGATCGGGATTCGTTCCTTTTCACGTATACAGGGGTCTCTCCTTTTGGGGTTCCTGCAGGTCGGAGGCTCTGAGTGCGCACCCGAACATTAGTCGGCGAGACGCCCAACGAGGATGAGGTTGACGAAGAAGGGGATGGAGGTAACGGAGATATCGACCGATGGAAACTACTGTTGCGTTTATGCCAAGCTGGTCGAGGGGCGTTCCAATTCCTCTCGCGTTCGTGATCAACCTCTGCCTTCACCTCCTCTTCGATCTCCTTGTCCTCTTCGTGACTGTGAATAGATGCAGAACTGGGAGAGCTACCACGAGAAGAGTATGCCCTCTGATGTGCATGACCGGGGGATTGAAACGAAAAAGAAGAGCCCGGACGCTGAGGCTGGCTGACTTTGCGAGGCCGTTCTCCTTGAGCAAGGGAATGAAGACTGCGGTCTGAGTCTTGCCTAGAAAGACTTGACCTCGGCCGGTTCCACTCGCGCTCCCTTTCACGATTCCGTTCGGTCTCGACGTCTTTGAGCCCATCGCTAACTGCTACCGTGTAGGTCAGCAGACATGTAACCATTAGGAGAGGAGCATTTACATTCTGCCTGGGAACTCCGAGAACTTGGTCTCGAAGCAGATCCATTACTGCTGCTTAAAGACGCCATACTGGATCTTCGATGCAGACCAGATGCATGCCCGTTTGTTGAGGAGGTCCCTGGTTTCGAGAAGGAAATGCGTGAACTGGAGGGGTGGCGCGAGTACTGTCGACTTGGTTCCGAAGTAGTTGGATTCTCTGGATATCGATCCTTCAAACGTATAGTATTTTGTGTATCGCCGTGGTGGCTATCGGCTCGGGAGGGTCCTGTAGCTATTATATAAATCAGTGCCACAAAAAAAACAATAGGAAGTACGGTACTTGCGAGAATGAGTATTCCGGTCCTGACTCGGCTGCAGAGACCTTCCAGGAGATTTAGATCGCATGTTTGGGGCTAGGAATAAGATCAGATTTTGTATTCACTGCGGGGATGGAGGAAACATTTGCCTCGCGTACTCTTTGGCTCACTGGAGTCCAGGTCATAGCTCTCCAGACCGTCCATAGCGTGCTCCATCTCGGAATCATGTTCCAGTAAATCTACGCAACGCCCGTTAGCAGTCTCACAGGATGCATTGAAACCGTTGGCTCACTACTTTGAAATTGGAACTGAGAGTTGGTAGATAGATGTAGCGACTGCTGGGGTGTACTCGTAGCTATCGGCGGTGTCGCAGGAGAGGAAGGATTTGGGTTGCGTAGAAATGCATCGGAATCTCTAGAATCGTCCGGTGTCGTGGTAGACTCTGCATGAAAAATCAGCTCCAGCAGGTGTACTGGACTGGCGATTATCTGTACCTGGGTACAGCGATGTGGAGGAAAGCTGGTGCTTGGATAGAGATTGGGAATTCGAAAGCCGCTGTCGCAACATGTCGAAGGTTTCCGCTTGTGACATGCCTGAACGTTGCGATTCTTCGAGCATTTGAGGTTAACAGGCGAGTCAGTTGCTTAGAACACGTACTGTTTGAGGAGTCAACTTCATCGTCACTAAGAACTTTGCGCTTCCCCTTGTTACGTGCCCTTTCCGCCTCGACTCTTCCTACACGTGGACTACCCTCAACTTCACTGAGGTCGATGCTGTTTCTTCTTCGCCTTGCGGCGGCCTTCTGAGGGGTATCGCCAGGATCTCGAAGTGCATGAGAGAACAAGTCCCTGAGACTCTCCTTTGCCACGCTTGCGGTGGCAGTAGAGACCTCAAAGTCGGACTCTAGCTCAGAAGGCGATTGAGGTGGTGGCGAAGGCGCAGTAGGACCGGGTTTGGAACCAGTCCGAGCAAGAACAGCACGAAGACGGGCCGCTGGGGTTTCGTCAGGTGGTAATTCCTTAGATGCGGAAGGTAACCTGGGCGTAGGCTGCTCGTTTTCTTCATCCTCATCGACGACCGCGGCGGCAGAATTGGGCTCAAGGTCGGGATAACTGAGGTCAATGATTCTTTCGCCGTAGTTGGATGGGCCCGCCTGGAATGAGGAAGAAGAAAAATCTGAGAACATGGAGTGTCCTTGTCTAGAGATCCTTAGGCGGGGCTTGGGACCAGAGTCCATCGCCTGCCACTTCGTCCTCGTCGTCCACCACGTGTAGAGAAAGCCATTGTCACACTCGACGTCACGCTTCACATGGACCAACTATAGACTACAGTTTTTTATTCAAGAATTGTTCAAAAAGATTCACAGCCTCTCTTCCAGTCGGTCTTCGATCAGTTTTGCTACGCTCGGACCATGGACTGGGATAGATTCGCCTTGGAAACCCTGCGGATACGCTACTTCCAAGTTGTAAGGGTACGTGTAATGTCTGAGCCCTAAATGAGCTCTCTAGAATCCTCCCGATGTGGTGGGATACTCACGTATCATTCCAAACCACAAAGTGCTTCATCCCGAGTGCCCGTGTTGTCCATTCATAATCGTGCGCATACCCGCCGGGATAGAAAATTTCGACGACAGCCGACACGCGAGTGGGACTCATCAGAACAAGATGTGTGAGTCCGTTGCCGTGCACGCCCAGGAGAATCTGATTCAACGTCGTACTTAGTGCGATGGATGCACAATGAAGGTCGGACTGACCGTACTACTGGCAGCTATCCTGACTTGCTCATCTTTCGTCAGCATCTCTGCTTGAACAATCTGCAAATCCCAATCACGTCCTTCTACCTTCTTCCTCGCCACTAGTTCTTTTAAAGCGCGCACTAAGCCCTCGTGGTCCTCCGCTATGAGATGGCGTCTGGTGCCCTGCCGACTGATGTACGTTATCTTGATCACCCCGTCGTCCATCCCCTCCCGGTCTGCCTCCTTGACCTCATCCACACCCGCGAAACGCGAGACGGCTTCTCGTATAGGCGTCCACCATCGGCCATGCAAGTCCAAACCACCCACTTCGACCATGTACTCGAAGGCCTCAGAAGCGGTCCTTTGAGTCCTGCCTCCGCACGCACTCCCTCGGAACGCAGCACTTCGATCGACAAGGAGAGCAAGAGGAAAATGCCAAGCTTTGTCATTGAGGGTGGTAGAATTTACCCGATCCTCCCAATCTTCCGATACCTCGACCGTGAGAGACGGGAGTGCCGCTCGAAGGAAGTAAGCATTGAACCCGTGCTTGTCCCGCCATTTGTTTCCGGAAGTGTGCATGAAAATTGCTCGAGTGATTAGGGGAGTTGTCGCGTCAGAAATACCAGAATGGATGTCGCGTGTCGAGAAGGCGATTGGCTCAGATCTGTTCAGAGAGAAGGCACCAGAATAAAAGGCCCATGTCCCGAGGAGAAGCTCTGCCACAAAGTGATAATAGTGGTCTAAAAATTGGAAAGGATCGTTGAAAAGGAGCTACATGTTGTGTAGAAGAAATATCTTCGCAAGAGAGTTGTTTTGACTTACTGTAGACCCATGTATTGAGGACACTCGACTCCTCCCACCCCCTTCAGCCCATTGTTGACGAGCATCAAGAGGGGTAATAAAGGAGAACTCTTGAGCAGTGGGTTCGCGCGCAGCGATGTTATCGGGCGAGTTGGAAGAAAACAAGCTCCTGCTAATCATCATACGTGTTGGGGGAATTCGACAGTTGGCTTTGAGGTCAGGAAATAGAGAGTCCCATTTGACATGTACAAATCGTGGTAGAGCGTCCAACCGGGTGCGTGAGCAACAATGGAGGTCTCGGGGAGATTTGAAGATTTCTGAACTGCTGAAAGGGAAGTATCCGAATGTTCCATCGGTGCAATATCTTTGGAAGAGTAAAAATGTTGAAAAATGACAGGAGACTGAAGAGAATAAACAGAGAAAGTGGCGATTACCAAGAAGCAAAAAGCCCCTGCGATAGAAAGGGCGAGGCGGCGAGATAAGACCATTCGTAGGACTAGAAGGAGGAAGAGAGAGTAATTCTGGAAGACGAATATCCCTCTACGCCGCCGCCGCCGCCGCCGCAAATCCCGGGGCGGCGCCACATGATGATCGATCAAAAGCACCGGTCACCAGATGGGGATAAGTACCAGCGTTGGAAATGACCTTCAGCACGCTTTGCTTTGTCCTCAGTCTTTTTCGAATTCTCGTCCTGGTCAGTGCATCGTCGGCTAAGGGCGTCAGACCATTGGTGTTATGGCATGGACTAGGCTCGTATCTTTTCCCGACTTTCCCCAAATCTAGCCATTTATGCTCGTATAGGAGACACGTATTCTTCCCCAGGGCTGCTCGAGGTTCAGTCCATCATCAAACAGCTATATCCAGGAATTTTCACGTATTCTATTTATATGGACGAAGATCCGGAAAAGGATAAGCAAGCTACCTTTGTGTGTCATCTCTCTCTGTACGCGCTTTCTCCGATAATGAACGCGCCATTGTAACTAGTATGGAAATGTCAACAACCAAGTTGAATATGCCGCCCAACAACTTGCGAATGTCACCGAACTGAAAAACGGATTTGATGCTATTGGATTCTCCCAAGGTTCGAGACTTGTCGTTCGGCTCATACCTGTGTCACATTCTTGTCCATAGGTGGCCAGTTTCTTCGAGCTTTTGTCGAACGTTTCAATTCCCCTCCAGTACATAACCTCATAACGTTCGGTTCTCAACATATGGGCATCTCCGACATTCCCTTGTGCCGCCCATTCGACATCCTATGTCAAGTCGCCCGACAAGCAACTAAGCGCGCTGTGTATGGCGATTGGGCCCAACTTAACCTCGTACAGGTCTGCTCTGCATTCAACAGTGTACTATACTAGCTATTTAAATGGTGCGTTCATATCCATTCAGGCACAATACTTTAGAGACCCTACAAATCTCGTCACGTACTTGGAAGCCAACAAGTTCCTCACATCCATCAATAACGAAGTGCGTTCTGCCCAGAACACGACTTATGCACGTAACCTCGCCTCCCTCAACCGCCTCGTACTTGTCCTGTTCACTGGAGATAACACCGTTGTGCCGAAGGAGAGCGCTTGGTTTGGAAGCGAGATAATAGAAGAGGGTGTGACAGTTGACCAGGAAGTGTCTCAGGCGACAATGTCTCGTGCTGAGAGGATACTGGTGCCCATGCATCTCCATCCGATATACCTCGAAGACTGGATTGGACTGCGCGAGCTGGACGACAAGGGCGGCATTCTGCTGGACGAATGCGAGGGTGAACACATGCAGATCGGAGAGTGTTGGCAAAGGCTTGTGAAAAATCACATCGGCGGTGCTCTATGAAGTGTAGTAGACTGAATATTCGGACATTATGTATGCAGTATGATGAAAGAATCGACGGGGTTTCTGCCCTCTTCCGAATCTGGTGAGTTGGTAACGAACAGTGCGAAGCCGTCCCACAAGTAAACCTTAATGTTCCAAAATGTCCACAAAGACGTCGAGAATGGCGAACACAAGATCACCCTATGTACATAGCTTAAGTGTTCGGCTGTAAATGGAAAGGCTATACACTATGGCAGGTGTATGAGATTTCGATGTTGGGTGTACTATTGAAAGCTGCCATCGTAATACAGCTTACGATTCTGACAGATGACCCTGACGTGACTGATCTAGACCCGGGTTATCTCCGCATTGAAAAGAGGGCACAAAAATTGTGGGGAACCAATCGGAGCGATGGATCTGACGCCGTGGACGCCCATAACATGACCAAATAAATCAACGGCATATATATTCGATCCTGTGGCAAACGAAAACTCCTTACTTCTTCCCCTCATCTGGCTCTTCTCTATATTCCTACCCAAAAGTCAATATTCCCACGCAATGGCAGTCAAAAGAAAATGTGAATTCACATTCGACGATCTCTCCGCCCCCAGAGTATGGCTTTCTTTTCCATGCTTCCCATCCCTTGCTTACAGCCGCGGTGCTGCTAGACCGTGAAACAGCTTAAACTCGTTCCTTTTCCTTCTACGGACGATACGGATACCGTCATGTCTGAGGCCGAACCACTCTACGCGTCTCATCACATTCGTATCCCTTCTAATGCTAGCTCTCTTTCTTCGTCCGATTCCACTCCGTCTATTTCCCGTATGTCTTCCTCTGCCTACCCTATTTCCTGTTCGATATACTCAACTTAATTTTAGCCACGAATTATCCTTCTTTCGAACTGTATCCCCACTCGATCTTCAACACTGATAGTTCTGCTGACATGATTCAACCCTCTCCCAATGTCGGCCTTCTTCAACCTAGGAGCAACTTTACGCACCACGGGTAGGTTCCATTTCTAATTGCGCCGGGATTTTCGCTCTTTACGCAGACACTGGCTAATATTTACTCGCCCGACGTGGCATTATATTTTCCTAGCTCCAACTGCTCGCAAATCCCAAAGCTTCGAGTCGCTTGCGCTCCCGGAATTAACGGCCAACGTACGATGTGGAGCTTCTGCGAACAATGTGGCGCAATCTCTATGGTCGACAGCGAATAGGTTCCAGTTTAATAATGATGCCAATCTGCTTCGTCCCTCAGCATCTCCCCCGACTCTGTTGTCTTTTTTATGTAGTTTTTATTCTTGCCACTCATACTTTGCCTCGACATGCTTGCTTCGTTCCTTATTCTGTCTGCTCTCCATATCGTAGTTGTTCGCTTCTACCCCAAACTCAATTATTTTGTAAAAAGTATGTGTTCGGCACTCGAGTTCTCGCTCCTTCTAGCCAGCCCACTCTATCCTCGACATCTATTCGAATATCCTCCGCTTTCTTCGTCGTCCCTACCTCGCCACCTGGTCTACAAACGTCACATACAACGCTTTTCGACCGTACTTACGCATCCAGGACCTGGTTTTGCTTTTTTCGAGCGTATATCAAATATTATTCGCTGCCATGTATGAACAATTTCGAGTGCATCAAACAGCGTCTGCATAGCATTGGGATCCTATGCCAGTGACGATATGTATATAGCCTGGGCCCGCTAAATCGCATTTGGTGAACGGTGCTCACTATACAAAGCGAACCCAGTGATGTAAGTAAATTGCTCTCGGGGTTTCGCCTGATGGAGCAATAGATGATCGGCGCTCGGCACAGTCCGAAGCCTCGACATGTATCTGTTGGATGGCCGGTACATCAATGCGAGCGAAGAAAATGGGATTCTTCCTTCGAGCCGGTTTATAAGTATCCGTCCCCTGTACCCAGCCGCACTCTGGGACCGACTACGTCAAGTAACGGCATGACTGTTTCCACAACCACCTTGCACCTCTCCTTCCATGATATTATCAATGCTAAGCCGGAGGAATCTATGGTTAGTCGCTCAGTTCACACTGAGAACGGCGACCTTCTCAGCGATAGCTGACCTATTATTTGTAGGTTTGGTAGCTTCAGCAGCACCATACCAGTGTTTGTGCTCACGAGTCACTAGTCATCGCTCCACTGGCATCCCACTGTGCTTCCTTAAGACGCAACTTATTAGCTTTGTTATGCTTTAGTTGAAGGATTGCTCACCGCTCTTATACGTCGGTTTCCTTGCTCAAACAAGGCATTTCAGAGATTATTCCCCGAATCAGCTGAACTTCCTCGGTCGATTAGGGACTCTCCTTATTACCGCTCCATTTTCCTTTCAAGCAGGTCTGGCAGGGTCTCCTTTTCGCTCGGTTATCTCTAGTTCTCCGGTCAGCTCGCTCCTGAAATTCCATTTCCACGGTTACTGGAGCCTCGTGTGCTTAGAAATGTGCAACAGTTTACTCTTTGCTGCAGGAAGCACCCCCCCAGACCTGTGGGGGTCTATTTGTAAGTTGAGCACTGATAATCCTGGAACATCCTGCACTAGTATGACTAAGGTGATACTCGCGTTAACAAGATGATGTGGCAACTTTGGACTGGTAAGTCTCGAGAGCGTCTTCCAGTAAGTTGGCATCGAGATGCCTATGATTCACTAGTATGCTTCCGCCATAAACCGTCCCAGGCAGCACGAGATGATATCTATTGTGGGGACATTACTGAACGTAATGCCCGAGTTGAAACTGACGACGACTAGAAATGCACCTCCTCCTTGAAATCACAAAGATAGGTCGCACGGCTCCAAAAACCGGTTCCTGGAGCTCTTCGTAACCGCCGGGGGACTGTCTCGGTGTTTAGTGAGCTTCTTGGTGTCTTTATTTGATTACCACCTGCTAATCCATCATCAACAGTGCAACAAATTTGCGGTGTGAATGTGATAGCTTATTATATTTCGAATATTTTCAGAGAGCCCAACTTCTTCGAGATTCAAGCGTTGCTGGGCTCAACGGTGCCATCCATTTCATATTCATCCGCTTGCCGCATCTGTGATCGCTACTAGGTCTCGGAATGGTAAGCGCTCCGTCTTTGTCGTCGCATTGGAGACTTCGCAGTTTAAGAATTGTGCCTTTATTTGTATGTATCAATTCCTCTTTGCTTTCCTTACAGGCAAAACGATCGACACCATTAGTCGGTGAACCCTCCTTTTGATATCTCCTTCTCTCATGGCAATCTTCAAGGTAAAGTTCTTATCCCTCTCGCAAAGATCAGAGTATCAATATGCCGCAGCTCTTGACAAGGATTCAAATAATCAGTACATAATTTCCTGCCACACTTTTTCACATACTCCTTTCTCGCTAGGTACATACCAGAAGGCTCCTCATATGCCCGGCTCACTGCCGTTATGACAGGTGTGTATCTTTTTGTTTGGGGTCAGCTACTTCCCCGGCTGTACCTTTCACGGTACGTGTAGTCTGTGTGCACCCCTTCGCAGGGAAGCTTCTTATCCTACCCAGTGTTCTGCTGAAGCATTCCCATTATACGTCAGAGACATTCGCAACAGCAGTTGCATGGTTTTTGTATGTGAACCGGCACCAACAAGTTTATTGCTCAACGAGCTGTCCTTCCTAGCAACTTCGTGATCTCCATCACCTTCCTCGCCTCTTGGGTGCTTCCACTCGAGCATTTGGATGGTATGCTGGCTGGAAGTACTAGTCTTCCCTTGTATCAGGTCTATTCGACCCTAACATTTACATGTATTTAGTGTTCTCGCTGCCTTGCTCTTCGTTCCTGAAACACAAGCACTTACCCTGGAGGAGCTTCAAGGATGCTGGTCTGTATCCTTTACTATCTTGTGGCGTTCAAGTCGCTTGACATCATTTACGGAGGTGTGTTCAGTGTTCGTACCGATGTCCATGATCCCCAGGGCTTTATCGCACCACATCAAAAATCACATCTTTAGGATGAGGGTAGATTCTCTTACACCTTTACACGAACAAGCGCCGTATACGACGAAAAGGGAGATCTCGAGAAATAATGGATGTGCGTTCCAGGAGAAAGCTTGGCTTGAGGAGTTTGAAAGTATACGCCTACCCGAATAATTAGAAAAATGTATCATTAAGATTGCCTATTTTTCAATGGAATATGTGGTTCCGCGCCATTACGAGTGGTTGTGGAAGGTAAGATGCTATCTTGACCAAACACACTACACCATCATCTCCCAAGCTTCGTGACCGAAGAACAGTGTTCACGATGAATCCAACAACATTCCTTCAATACGAGGCCCCATGTGAGCTCTAAATCTATGAACAAACTTATTTACACCGTTAATGCCCTTATAATCATCCCTCAGGGCCAGTACATTGTTTAGATTGGTGCAAGTCTCCTGCTCCCGGCCAACATCATAGACCTCGATCTTCATTTCGTCTTGCCGTTGCATCATTCTTAGAGAACTATCAGAACTCTATTGCTATTGCTGGCATTCCAGATGAAAGAGTGCTTCTAGATGACACCGAATATCCAGATTTCGTTACATTTTGTGAAGCTCACCACGGATATCCAGTAACGAGTATCCAATGGCAACCTCAGTCTGCTTACACCTATGCGTGGTCTCAGAAATCTCCATCGTCAGAGCTGCTTGCAACTACCGGGGATGCCCTGAGGATTTGGGAGTACTCATCGGACCATCCACCGGCGATGAGTGGATATGTTGGCAGACAGCAGCAGACTAGTGGCACCCACAACCTTGAAGTGAAGGCTGCTCTTTCTGGGGTGCGTTTACTGCTCTCATCCTCGTTTTGACCTCCTCAGTAATATCTTGTACATAGCAATCCAAAGTTCAAAATCAATCAACCGGCGCCCCACTCACAAGCTTCTCGTGGAATGAGAAAGCTCCTAGTCTCGTTGTAACTTCATCTATTGATACCACCTGCACCGTCTGGAACGTCGACACCTCTGTCGCCATCACACAACTCATTGCCCATGACCGAGAAGTGTATGATGTCGCCTGGTTACCCAACTCTACCGACATTTTCGTCTCCGTCGGAGCAGATGGAAGCCTTCGCGCGTTTGACCTGAGGAGCTTGGAACACTCTACCATCTTGTACGAAACACCGGCGCCCAAGAACGTGCCCCCGCCGTCCGCTTCTCCTTCTGCATCCGCTCGTCCACCCACGTCCCCACTCCTCAGAATAGCGTTTAACCCCTCGGACTCCAATTACATGTCGACGTTCCATATGGACGGTTCAGAAATACAGATTCTGGACATGCGGAGTCCGGGGCAACCTGTTTTCGAGCTTCAAGCTCATCACGCTCCCATCAACGCGTTGGGCTGGGGATCTGCTGAGCACTCGCTTTTGGCAACCGCGAGTAAGAGGGTCCTCTGTTAGCATGGTATCACTTTTTTGACACACAGTATGTTCAGGTGATGACTGCCAACTTCTTCTATGGGATTTGGCGAACTACACCCAGAATGCCGCGTCCCCTCGGAGCGCTGGCTCACGTTTAAACTCCCCGAGACCGGATACGAAGAAGAAAGTGATCACAGAGCCTGTGATGGCATATACGGCTGCCAGCCAGATAACGAACCTTGCGTGGTCTCCGGTGATTCAGGGCGTGCCCATGCACAGTGGGCACACGACACCAGCAGGAGAGTGGGTGGCTATTGCTAGCGGGAAGTCTATCAGGGCGCTGAAGGTGTAGGATTATGATAAGGAACCTGTAGGAGTAGTGTGATTTTTCGGCGCCTTGGCACGTGTCGGCCCTTGGATGGGGGGGTGTTATCGTCCACAAACGATTTCTTCGTGCGCTTCTAGGAATTCTCATCTGGTGCCTGATTGTTCGATTCCAGTTGTGTTGGCAGATGGACTGGGGCATGAGATGGAGTGTATACTTCTATACCGTGAAGCAATAGCCTGGAGTGTGGCCAGGTGGGAATCTCGAGAGATATGGATCCGGCCGGGCTACGATAATAGTACTTTTGTTGAAATATTAGAAGTGGTACTTTGAAGGTGCTTTGAGGAGATACGTTATGCTATGTACTCGGAGGAAGATAAGAAGCACAGTGGTTCCTGAACGTGGAGACGGGAGAGAAGCTTATCGGGGGCACAGCGTCAACCGTGTGGATTGATGCAACCATATGGTTCTGGACAGCTGGGTAGGCGCATGCTTAGTAGAGCCATGATTTTGATTTAAATAAAGATGCAGATTGAAGGGGGTTCGGGTTTTAGAGTCCCTTGGATCTCCTCCTCCCTATTCCTTGCCGCCGCCAGTGGTCAGAGAGAAGATGTCTTCAAACCTCATCCAGGAGTCCCACCCTTATTCTTCTCCCTCTCTCGCCATTAACCAGATTACTCCCGTCGCCGTACCGGACACCCATGGCTCCGACCGCTCGTCTTACGATGAGAAGGTCAAGGTTTCGGATAAGGAATTGGCACAACAGGACGTCCTTCTCGCCAACGCCAACCACGACGCCGACGACGACGCAAAGAAGGCCATGCGCAAGGAACGATATCGCAAGCAGCGTCCTTTCATTCTCGCTGCTGTCGCTCTCGTCATTCTCGGCTGGTGGATAAGCGCCACCGTTCTTCCCGCCACACGCCCTCGATGGTAAGGGAGAAATCTTCGGTAAAAAAAAAAGCTCGTCTAATGCCTTTCGTAGGATTGTTCAGACGGTGTGGGCTTGGTTCTTCATCTTGTGAGTAATTCGCTCACTTCAATTTTCTTGTCTAATCTGTTATCTCAGGCTCATCGCCTTCCGCTTCATCCCCAACTCGATCATCACCAAGCCCGTCTCTGCAGTATGGATTCCTCTCATCCAGGAGCCCTGGTACAAGCTTCCTTACAGAAGTAGACTCGCTATTGGCTGGCTTTGTCTCCTCGGTATTGTTTTCGGCTCTGCCTTTGGATTCAAACTCGAGGCAGTGAGCATCTATCAATCAATCTCTCTTTGCCTTTCCTTATCTATCCACCCTCCAGAACACCACTTACGGCGATCGCGCTATCTCAGTCCTTGGGCTGTTTGTGTTCCAATTCGGCTTCTGGGCATCTTCCAATAATCGTTCAATCATTCCTTGGTATGTTTTCTTCCCGTCGTCTCAGGCCCTTGGTACCTAACCACCCGACAGGCCCACGATCATTGTCGGACTGTTCCTTCAGCAGGCTATTGCCCTCTTCGTGCTCAAGAGCGGGGCTGGTTTCAGTATCTTCAGATGGATCGCCTTGCTAGCCGCCGACTTCCTTATGTGCGCCGAGCCCGCTGCACAATTCTTCTTTGACGCAGAAACCATCGGAAAGCACTGGTTCTTCGTAAACACAGTTCGTATCATCTCTCTGTGGTGCGAATGCCTTGGTCTTATTATGTTTTCAACCTGACAGCTTTCTGCCATCATTTTCTTCGTTGCCTTTGTGCAGATGATGTATTACTTGGGTGTTATGCAGTGGATCATCAAGAAATTGTATGTCCTACTAAGCCTTTCAGATATCTTAGTTATTCATTATCTCCAGTGCGTGGCTTTTCTTCAAGATCATGAATGTATCCGGCGCCGAAGCTGTTGTCGCCGCTGCATCGCCGTGGATTGGTCAAGGAGAATCCGCCTGTCTCGTCCGCCCCTACGTTGACTGTAAGCACCCTCGTCTCTCTGACACTCTGATATCGCTCATATTTCTCTCCTCCAGTGATGACACCTTCTGAAATCCGTGCGTCTGTCGATATCTCCTCCCCCTTCTCTCTCTGACGACCTTGACGTAGATTTGACGATGACCTCTGGATTTTCCACTATTGCTGGATCTGTGCTCACTGCGTACATCAGCATGGGTGTCCCGGCAGAGAATCTCGTTACCTCATCGGTCATGAGCATCCCTGCCTCCATGTCTATCAGCAAGATGCGCTACCCTGAAACCGAGGAACCTGTGACCCGTGGGCAGGTTATCGTTGACCGTGGTGAGGCAGATGGGAAGGATAAGCCCGTGAGTTCCGTCGCTGCTGGCTCACCGCTCGAATACTTGAATGACTAGTCCTTTTCTTCAAGGCCAATGCTCTTCATGCGTTCAGTAAAGGTGCCGTCTTTGGGCTGATTGTTGCCGGTCAGATTTTGTGAGCTATCTTGGTTTTTCTATTTATGTGCCGTCATTTAATCGTGATCCGCTCAGCACCAACGTGCTAACGGTCCTGGCCCTTGTTGCTGCGTGAGTCCAACCGTGTCTCTTTGAAGCGACTATTGATGACCTGTCATTTTAGCATTAATGGCCTGCTCACCTGGATTGGTCGTGGCTTTGGAATCAACCATTTGACTCTGCAGCTCATTGGGGGATACCTGTTCTACCCCGTCACATTTTTCTTGGGCGTTCCTCGTTCTGAGATCCTCCCTGTCGCTCGCTTGATAGCCACCAAGCTAGTTGCCAATGAGTTCGCCGCCTATCTCGACTTGGCCGACATTCAAGCCGGTCTTAACGGCGCTACGCCGCTATCTCCCCGTGCATATACCATTACTTCTTACGCCCTTTGCGGGTTCGCCAACCTCGGATCTCTTGGTATTCAGATTGGTGTCTTGGGTGCCCTTGCTCCTTCTCGTGGAAAGATCATCGCCCGGACAGCAATCTCTGCTATGATCTGTGGTTTCCTTTCGACTCTCCAGACTGCAGGTATTGCGTGAGTATTCGTTTCCCTCGCTGATTTACGAAATATTGATGCTATTGTTTTTTTTTTACAGTGGTATGCTTGTTTAAGTTCTGCCGTGCTGTGTTTCTGGGTTGTTTTGGGTTTTCAAGACTAACACGGGGTACAGTATGTAGTTTAGATTTTACTGACATCTATAATGATCGATTAAAAATGGCTGT